>CAUOFW020001036.1:199642-264659 GCA_963454935.2 Ilex paraguariensis | reverse complement strand
GTTGGTTTGGCAAGAAGACATATTTTCGGCAGTCTTTGGTTCAACAAAAATTCAGCCTTCTTCTTCTCCTTTTTTGGTGCCAGAAAAATCTGCAAATTTGTTCTTCAAGTGGGTAATATTTCTTCACTTGATATTTGGGTTTCTTGCGGTTTGTTCTTGGAGATTTGGTTCACTTATTTTGTGAGGTATTTTCCTCTTGTGATTTACACCTTGGTGTGTTTGTAAGGCTTATGCCTTTTGGCCACTTTGTAATCTGATTTGGTGATAGTGGAAGAAACTGACCTACCGGTCGTCGTGGATGTACCTCAAGTTATTTGAGGGAACCACGTAAATCTTGTGTGCTTATTTATTTTCTGTTATTTTATTTATATTACTTCCATTGATTTACACTTGTGGAAAAGCCTATTTTCCCAACACAAAGGTGTCTAGGAATGACCATGCGAAGAACCCCTTGACATTGGCACCAACCTGCCAATATCATATCATCACCATAGGGTTTCTTTAACAATCAAAATAAAGAAAACCTTAGACATCCTATAGTTATTTTCTTCTGTCAGATGTCATAATGGTCTTTAAAATATGTGTCTCGTCTCACTTTGATCCGTATTCTTTAATTGTGCCATTTTGGTGTCTATAGTTTGGAACATTTAAATGGTTCAATGGATGACATAAGCTAGACTTGTAGTGGAAATTAAAATACTAAGTGCCCACTTTTAGCCCTCAAAGTATGTCTGAACTGTTGCTATGATTCCTCGACCATTATCTTTGTCAATTACATTCCTAGAATGCATATGGAATTTTTCTAATTACCTTGAGCCACGCGTGGTATTTTTGCAGAAGTGTTTTAAGGACCATCAAATCAAGTTGAAAACATTGTAGATGTCACTGACAACACTAATAGTTGAGGGATCAAATTGACATTTCTCATACATTTCAAGGGGCAAAGCGGATTTTTTTTGCAAATAGGATGTTCTATCGATCGGATCGTTTAGACTCAAATTGAAAATTCAAAAAGTGAGGTGTACACAATTGGAGGGATAAAGACCAAAGTGAGATGATNTTGCAAATAGGATGTTCTATCGATCGGATCGTTTAGACTCAAATTGAAAATTCAAAAAGTGAGGTGTACACAATTGGAGGGATAAAGACCAAAGTGAGATGATGTATGTTTTTATAGAGTAANAAACTAAAACGCTATACTTTAACATTGTGTTTGTGTGTGTGGATGTATATATATATATATATGTGTGTGTGTGTGTGTGTGTGTGTATGTGGATATATATATATGTGTGTGTGTGTGTGTATGTAAAAATATACATATAGCAGTTGAATAGCCAACATCAATGTGATGAGAAGTTGAACAACCAAACTTTTGTAATAAACTAACTGAAGACAATGATGAATGTAACCATTTTATATTATGGCTCTCATTTACTTTTGTCTTCCCAAGTATTTATATTAACACGTTACCCCCTTAACTATTCAAAGTTTTTAAAAATATTTTGCATAAATAGTTAGACTTACAATGGCCGATGCGTCATTTTATGAATTATTATTATATGCAAATTAATTATTTTCGTCCAAAAATTTCAAGAGCAATGCTACGTAGACTTAANCGTCATTTTATGAATTATTATTATATGCAAATTAATTATTTTCGTCCAAAAATTTCAAGAGCAATGCTACGTAGACTTAAAAAGTAGATTTGATAATTACAATCATTGATTTCACTGTGAGTCTCAACATTTATTGTGATTCACTACTTATTCAATGATTGAGATTTATGAAGTCTAATTTTTAAATTCATCTACCATTACTCAAATTTCAAAGCCAAAACTTGTTCTCTTAAAACTAAAAGTTTTTCATTAAGAAAACTTTGCATCATAAATTTTGAGTNTGTTCTCTTAAAACTAAAAGTTTTTCATTAAGAAAACTTTGCATCATAAATTTTGAGTACTACCATTATAAATGTAATTGTCCGGCAAAATCCTCATTAGATAACATGTTTAATTTCTCATAAAAAAATTAAGATTTTTAGTATCTCCAATAGACTATTTATTTTCATTCAACTCTCTTAGGCTTTTTAGTTAATCTCTTCGGAAACCAAAGAAACAGGATCATTTGGGGATTACGAGAAAAAGGTTTATACTTCCGACAGCTGTTGAACGTTTGTTCACTTGCGAAAATATAGAACTCAATTTGAGCTTATAAATTTGGAGAGCCCAATGTACTCTTTATTCTATTTCAATGAATGAAAAGATTACACATATATATTATTCGTTGAATGTTATTTACTATAAGACTATTTTGCAATTAGAATAAAGTCNTTTCAATGAATGAAAAGATTACACATATATATTATTCGTTGAATGTTATTTACTATAAGACTATTTTGCAATTAGAATAAAGTCCCATTGGAATTATCTAAAAATTTTCACTCTTTATATCAAATTTTCATCAAAGATGCTCTCTATTTTTTTNTCCCATTGGAATTATCTAAAAATTTTCACTCTTTATATCAAATTTTCATCAAAGATGTTCTCTATTTTTAANACTATAAGACTATTTTGCAATTAGAATAAAGTCCCATTGGAATTATCTAAAAATTTTCACTCTTTATATCAAATTTTCATCAAAGATGCTCTCTATTTTTTTAAAAATGCTCTTTAAAAATAGAAAGTACTATTAAAGATGCTATTAGAAAGTTCGATTTTCAAATATTCGATTTTGTGACATATCGATTGAATGGATGAGTACGCACCCTAATAATAATAGAAGTGTTTCGTGTATATTAAGAATGAGATGATAAATTTAGATGGCTACATAAAGATGACATATCGCTTGAATGATTGAGTACGTGATGACCCAACTTTCATTCACCTTTTTAATAATAATGGAAGTGTTTCACATATATTATGAATGAGACGATGTNGACATATCGATTGAATGGATGAGTACGCACCCTAATAATAATAGAAGTGTTTCGTGTATATTAAGAATGAGATGATAAATTTAGATGGCTACATAAAGATGACATATCGCTTGAATGATTGAGTACGTGATGACCCAACTATCATTCACCTTTTTAATAATAATGGAAGTGTTTCACATATATTATGAATGAGACGATGTATTTAGATGGAGGAACAAGACGGAGACTGCTCTGAATTCAGGAGGCAAAGCAAAGAGAAAGGCCCATGTTTGTTTCATGTGAGTATTGTCCCCATTCCATGTGCATTCATGTTCTCTCTCTTACAAGCCCTTCCCTTTAATCACTATACCTTCTTCTTTCCCTTCCATTAATTCACATGACTTGGAGATTGGGCCCTTCTGCTTTATCCTAAAGAGATGTGGCTTTTGTGCATGACTTGTCACACAACCTTTGTGGTTCTAGAAATAATAAAGTTTTTATCGTTTTGTTCATCCAATTTTTTTTGTTTTTTTTTTTTCCAAAAAAATATGGGCAAATTTTATTTTGTATCTTGAAAGATTTAAAAAAATTTATTTTGTACCCCAAAGATTAGATTTTTTATAATGCACATTCAATATATTAAAAATGTGGTAACGTGACAATTTCGTTACTTTCCGTTATTTATTTCGTCAACATCAATGAGGTAATTTTTTGACGGAGTAAACAACAAAAGTTAAAAGAAGGGTCATATTACAATATTTTTAATATATTAAAAGTGCAATGTGAAAAATTTAATTTTTAAGAGAATAAAATAAAAATCGTAAATTTTTTTCGGGGTGCAAAAAGAGATTCTTCCCAAAAGTATTTTGTCTATTAACAGTACCTAGCTATGCAATTTGGTCCAACTTTACTAACAATGAGAATTAAACCCCAAGTACATAAAACTAGTAAAACTACTTTTGCTTTTAATAATTTTTTTCCCAAATTTCTTATTTAATGTTTGATATTCCGGCTTAGTGACCTTGTGATCCATTTACTTACCTCCCCCCCCCCAAAAANTTGCATTGTACGAAAAATTTCAAATTGCATGTGGCTGAAATGATTTTCTATTATCCCACAACAAGCAACGAGACAACACATTCTGCGTACATAATTTACTAGCACTCCATACAATGGGACAAGTTACAGTTGTTGTTCGGAAAATGAAGATACAATACAAGTGATATTTCACTCACTAAGTTGTCGAAATAGGGTGAATAGAGGTGATAAACTTCATAGCAAAAACAGTAAGATAGAACAAATATTCTTACTAATGGAGAAACTTTTTGAACCAAAGAGCAGAATATTTGGGGTATCTCTTAAGACCATCAAGGTAGTCTACATAGCAGATACCAAACCTTAGGGTATAGCCAGACGCCCATTCAAAGGTGTCTAGGAATGACCATGCGAAGAACCCCTTGACATTGGCACCAACCCTGCCAATATCATATCATCACCATAGGGTTTCTTTAACAATCAAAATAAAGAAAACCTTAGACATCCTATAGTTATTTTCTTCTGTCAGATGTCATAATGGTCTTTAAAATATGTGTCTCGTCTCACTTTGATCCGTATTCTTTAATTGTGCCATTTTGGTGTCTATAGTTTGGAACATTTAAATGGTTCAATGGATGACATAAGCTAGACTTGTAGTGGAAATTCAAAAACTAAGTGCCTNTTTGATCCGTATTCTTTAATTGTGCCATTTTGGTGTCTATAGTTTGGAACATTTAAATGGTTCAATGGATGACATAAGCTAGACTTGTAGTGGAAATTCAAAAACTAAGTGCCTACTTTTAGCCCTCAAAGTATGTCTGAACTGTTGCTATGATTCCTCGACCATTATCTTTGTCAATTACATTCCTAGAATGCATATGTAATTTTTCTAATTACCTTGAGCCGCGCGTGGTATTTTTGCAGAAGTGTTTTAAGGACCATCAAATCAAGTTGGAAAACATTGTAGATGTCACTGACAACACTAATAGTTGAGGGATCAAATTGACATTTCTCATACATTTCAAGGGGCAAAGCGGATTTTTTTGCAAATAGGATGTTCTATCGATCGGATCGTTTAGACTCAAATTGAAAATTCAAAAAGTGAGGTGAACACAATTGGAGGGATAAAGACCAAAGTGAGATGATGTATGTTTTTATAGAGTAAAAATGTATCTTGCCATTTTTTTTTTTTTTTGGTTTTTGTTTTGGTCTAGAGAAGTTGGAAGTTAGCTATTGAGAAAACTTATGTATTAAAGCCCTAGTGAAACCCTAAAGTGGTTCAATAATAGAAAAACACCTAAGAGCAAGAAGAATCAACTCACTTAATGGCTTCCTCAACTGCCGAAAGGTGGCGATGGTAGAAATCTATCCTCTGCATATCCTTGATGCCTTCCTTAGTCGTACTGTTATTGGCGTCACCAATACCTGAAAATAATCAAAGAAATGAACTTGAAGTGATCGAGGATCGATGATGTTACTTATAATTCAAAATTCTGACATATAATTGTGCATGATTGATGAAAAGGAGATTATTTTTTGCCTACCATTCTCAGTAATGTAAATGGTTGGATTGTTGTATTTCTCCTTTGTGTAGATCAGAAGATTTCGAAGTCCTTTCGGATAGACGAAAAAGGTACTCACCCCTGTCTGCAGATCATTTGTCACAGGTTGTGAAATTGAGGTATAGTTGCTGCTACACTAGTTACCAAGTAAAAGTATGTATTGTAATGTCACACTTGCCAATTTTATTTTCATTTTCCCCATTAATTTGAAGATTAAAAGTTGTATATTGTACCCTGAATTTCTTTAAAATGGTAGTAACGTGTCCATATTTCCATAACTTAGGACACGAATTCATGAAAAGAAATGGTGAAAGGGGGCACGTTTCTACCATTGAGGCATTCATGCTGCTGTCCCCTTTTTTGTAAAAGGGTCCCGACTTCTTTTCAGAATTAGAGTTCGACCGCAGCTGCCTTTTTTTGTTTTGGGATCAAGTTCCTTGCCAACTATTGACTCCGATCTCTAATCATTTGTTTTGAGTATTAACAAATCTAACCTAGCCTTCGTCAATCACACTAAAGCAGAGTACCCAACTATGGCAAGGCCTCCTTAAGGGTTAGGTTAGTCAATCCGATCACAGACGATGAGATAAAACACAGTTTGGTTTTTATTAATAGGGTTTTGAAAGGAAATCAAGGGATACTTTTGTTTAGTGAGGTGCCTAAAAGCGATAGTATAGGTACAAATTCAACATTTCACATTCGTTATACAGAGTGACTGTCTTCGGGTTTGCAAACACCATCTTAAGAATATTGGGCTGATTTACTATGGAACCGGGGCAACATTACTACCATTTAAATGCATTTAGGGTACAATACAAAACAATTAATCCTTGAGGAATAAATAAACCTCATAGATCTTTAAGGGGATACAANGGCTGATTTACTATGGAACCGGGGCAACATTACTACCATTTAAATGCATTTAGGGTACAATACAAAACAATTAATCCTTGAGGAATAAATAAACCTCATAGATCTTTAAGGGGATACAATGTAATTTGTATTTTTTTTCCATAAACTTTCTTCATTAACTAATACAGACTGGCCCGTTGGATTAATTAGTTCCATTGGATCATGTTAATAACAAATGGTTATGATTGGACCACGTCAATTAGCAAAAAAAGCTGGTGACAGCAACATTATTGTCACTAGACTTACCGAATCACCGATGGGTTTTCCATTTTTCTCCGCTGTAAAAAAAAAAAACAAAAAAAAAAACCATTATGTACATTGTTGACTGAATATATATATATATATATATATATATATATATATATATATATATATACATATAGCTGCCTTGACTAAGGTGTGTTGTCGTTAACTCACTTGAAAGGTGAACTTGAGAATCTGTTGAGCTGCTGACATTAATAGTATTAGGAAAACGAACATTAGCTGCATAATTTGCAGTGTAGTAGTTTAGTCCCAGGAAGTCGAAAGACCCTTTCAAAGACACTGCTTGTTCAATAGTGAATTTTGGCAACCGTTTCCCGACCAGTTTGTGCATGCTTTGAGGGTAGTCACCATATACTAATGGGTGTATGAACCTGTTTACAATATGATGAAACAGGAATCAGAATCTACAACCACTATATGTGTTCTATGTTTGTGCGTTTTTTTTTTTTTGTTCAACGGTGAGGAGTATCCGAGTCAACTTACACAAATTTAGACTAATCTCCTCTACCATCCGATCAAAGATAAATCATTTGTGCCAAAACTAAGTTATTCACGAGGTATAAATTCCATCGGTGTTGTGAGAGATTATTTTGTCATTGAATAGCTTTGGGTAAATTTCATAAATACCTCTTGAACTATGACTTTTGTTATAAATTATACCCTAAATTTTTAATTATAGCAATTTGCCCCTTGAACTATGTAATTTATTTCAATCGAACCATTCCATTAAGATTAACTGATAATTGAACAAATTTCGTTAAGATTTAAGCTCTAAATGAGATAAACTCCATTATGATTACCCGTTAATTTGTCTAATTTAATGGTTGATCTTAACGGAAGGGTTCGATTGAAATAAATTACATAGTTCAGGGGATAAATTGAGGTAGTTGAAAGTTCAGGGACAATTTAAAACAAAGGTCATAGTTCTAGGGACATTTTTGAAGTTCACCTAATCTGAGAAATTCAATAACTTAAGGGGCAAAGTGAAATCAGGTACCATAGTTTAGAGGGTCAAAGTGTAATTTCTCTTATTGTCTTCACATCTGTGGATTCTATGTGCATCATTATCATTGTCTCATGCACTTACCATCCATACATGAAATCCAGGGCTCTTTGCGCTGCTCTAATGTCGGATTTGCTGGTGGACTGAGGCACCATCCAGTGAGACACTAGTGTTATCCCTATTTCACCCTTTTGAGATGCCTGCATTACACCACCATCAAAATGTTATATTAAGGAGAATTACAAAGGGATTTTCAACTGGTTTCAGTATAGTACGGTAACTTACGAGTCGGTCAAATTAAATTGCGACTCAAATAGCTTTAGTTTTAAGTCAGTGAGGTCGCGATAAAAAAAACTTTGAATTGATCCTTATTTGTGTTTGACCCTAAACATTTTTATTTTACAAAATTTTTTGCTTTGACCTCGTTGAGTTGTAACTTGACGTAACCTACTAGACCATTAAGGTACCTGGAATTTCTCCTTGTATAGTTTGACGGTTGCAGCATGGCAAAGGAGCATATGGTGGCCAACCACGTACGGTTCCGTCGCTGAGTTTCCGGCCGGACACCCATTCGACATCCAAGCAGAACACCGTCCGGGAGCAAGGGTGCCGGTGTCATAACCGCTGTAGATGAAAATAGATGGCTCATTCATAGTGATCCAATGCTTGACCCGATCACCAAATTCTTTGAAGCAAAGTTCTGCAAAATCTCGAAAATCGTCCCTGTCATTCCGAAAAATCTTTGGATTAATGACTTGTGATGTGTCATTGACATAATAATCTTAATAAAAGAGGACAAATTATAGTTTTAGTCCCTAAACTATGTCCCTCATGCCACATTGCCCCTAAACTATTTACTTTATGGTATTACATCTTAAACTATTGGTTTCAATTCCGAATTGCTTCGATCATTAACTTTGTCTATATTTTCATAGCAAATCAGAGCAACGAAGAGGAAAAATTTTCATTTTTGCTCTAATTTACCATGAAAATTTGGACACCAAAATTGGGATAATGTGACATTTAAATCAATGATTTAAGGATTAATGTGAGGAAATAGATAATTTAGAGGGCAATATGAAATGTGGAGCATCATTCAGGGGTCTAAATATAATTTGCTCATAAGAAAATCTAGCAGTTACAAGTAGAAAAATGCTATTGGTTCCTATGAGCTGGCAAATCATTATATCAGATAATTAGCCACTGATTAAATTATCACATCCTTTGCCTTATCAAACAAATAAACTTACAACAATCATGCTATTACCCCTAATGCTTTTACCAATTTTTCCTTACCAATCAGTGTGACACAAATGACTAGGAAAAAAAAAATAAAAAATCAATGTGGCACAACTACAATCATTTGATGATTAATATATCTTAGTGGGATCCACTAATTCAATGGATTGCATAGCATTGGTTAGGAAAGTTGATCGGTGTAGCAGTATTAATGTTTTCTTTTTTTGAAAAATATAAGGGGTAATTGCACCGGAGGTTTCCAAATTATGAAGTTTGTCTCATTTTGTTTCCTAATGTTTCAATTGCATTATTTTAGTCCCTGAAATATTAAATATATTTTTTTATGGTTTCTCAAGCAAACAATATCCAGATTACTACCAATTTTTATTATAAACTTGTCACGTGATACTTAAATAGGGACAAAAAAATAATTTAGATAACTCTTGACCAAATTTGTATTTAAATTTTGGTTAAATAGTTACGTAAATTACATAATTTTGATCATAAGTTGGCTACGCATAATACACATTTTTTTGTCAAGAGCTATCCACATTTTGTTTAGGAGCTATTAAAACTATTATTTTTCTTATATTTAAGTATTACGTGACAAGTTTATGATAAGAAATCATTACCAATCTAAATGATATAATTAAAATATTGAGAACTAAAATAAGACAAATCCTATACTTTGGGGACCTCCAGTGCAATTAACCAAAAATATAATCTCCATGCCAAAAAAAAACAAGCAACATTAGGCTCTCTTAATGAATCAACTAAAGTTGCTTCCTCTAGGGTTTAGTCCTCGGATTCTTTAGAGAAAGAGGAGCTACCACTAACAAAATGACTATATGCAGCTCACGTTTGGGCTGGGCCAATCTCTGCATATATTTATAAGAGAAAATTAAGTGTGGGTATACTTTTTAGGTCTTATTCGACTATAAGTTTTTAGTTGTACCATATAAGTAAGTCCTAAAAATCATGATTCCAAAAATAATGGAACCAAAAATATTATTTTGATTCAGAAATTAAAATAAGCGATCAATGCTGTGATTGACTATTCCGATAATGGTGGTGAAGGAACTATTCCAGTGATCGAAGCTTCAAACCGAAAGATCTTCAAGATGATTATGTAATTTGATGATGCACAAATTGATATTGCACAAAATCAAAAGTCGAGTATATCAAGAGACACAATTAATGAACAGTAAATAGACAATCAGTGGCAAAATAGTAAATAAGGGAATCAACACCAAAATTTATAGTGGTTCGATCTGGGTGACCTACTCCACTTTCAGGAACGGCAGCGGTGGCCGAAGATCTTTATTAATGAATAATGTCACCGAAAGATTAACTTCGAGAGTATTACAATACTTTTAGGAGAGAGAGAGAGAGAGAAGTGATGGGTGTAGGGNACCGAAAGATTAACTTCGAGAGTATTACAATACTTTTAGGAGAGAGAGAGAGAGAGAGAGAAGTGATGGGTGTAGGGGTCGCAAGGTCAAGTCAATATGTCTCTCCTTGTGGAGAGAGCTTACATTATATAAATTTAGTAAGGCGGTGATGTGAGGCTTCCCTTGACTTGGGCTCCTCCTCGACTTTGGCTTTCCTTGACTTGAGCTTCTTCTTAACTTGTTGACTTGGACTCCGAGATGACGTGAGCCTTTATTAATTAATTGGGCCTAGCCTAATTAATTTCGGGCTCATCACAATCTTCTCCACGATGCCAGATTTCACATTGACGAAGTTAATGATTTCAGAAAACTATGGAGTAGAGAAATTAATGGGATTGTTTCTTTGAAATTCAAAGAAACTAATTAATGTGAAATTTGTTTATAGGTATATCTGACGTCCTTGTCTTAAGGGAAAGTGGTCACTATTTTTGGTGGAGTAATGTTATTGAGACCTAATTTACTGACATAATTTGTTAACCTAATTCACTATGACCTTTGGATTCACCGTAGACTCCATCAAACATTGAAACTTGATGTTGATCCAATGATTCTTATAAAACCACGTCATTATGTCAGTAAATTAGGTGTAAATAGTATTACTCTTTTTGGTGTTGATTGAGGGAGTAATGAATGGTGTTTTGGTTTCCTTAGGAAACTGAAGTTTAAGCATTCAAAAAATTATGCTAGAAGGGTGCTATCAACTTTTTCATTCAAAGTGAACTTTTAACCAAAAAAATTTTGAAGGAGAAACTTTTTCTCAAATAAGAGTGTCAATAAGGGGGAACCGACTTCCAATGTTCCCTATTTATAATTTGGGTTGGACTTGGGCTGACTTTGCTCCATCCTAATGCTCCCAATTTGAAACAATGGAATCCAAGAATTATTTTGAAAGCAAAAATTTCAAGGAACTCCTAACTTGGTAAATAGAATATAGAAATTAATAATAGGCTCAGAAGTTTACTTAAAATATGTGAGGACTCAAAAAGCCTCCATACTCATCTTCAAGTGTTTGGGGAAGATCCCAATGAAAGATTGTCACATAAGGTTGTATACCTGCGCATTCAAACCCAAAAAAAAAAAATTGTCATAGAGAGAGAGAGAGAGAGAGAGAGAGAGAGAGAGAGAGAGAGTAAACCATTTGATAGGAGGTCATTGATGAGATTGTTATAGAAGGCAAGACCTTCTTTGTTCACTCCTCTACTTAGCTTCCCTCCTGAGTAATGAAAATCCGAAAGGATATGTTAAGAAAAAACATATTAATGTAAAACAGTTAGCGGCAACTTTAGGCTATTAGCGGCGACTTTTTGTGCCACTAAAAATGTCGTTTCCTGTGATCTAGACAATCATGTTAGTTATCAAAAACATGTATTACACATGAATATGCTAAGTGAAAACTATACTCTCACCACCAAGGCCTTCAAAATGAAACATTTATACTAACATTAACACACATGCAGATTGAAAAATACTACCACGATGAAATATTTCGTAACTCGTTTATGACCCACATAAGGAATAAGTTATCCAAGTTACTAGGTCACCAACGAATTTCACGCAGTAGATTAATTTTTTACGAAANTCGTAACTCGTTTATGACCCACATAAGGAATAAGTTATCCAAGTTACTAGGTCACCAACGAATTTCACGCAGTGGATTAATTTTTTACGAATTAGTTTTAATTATTGCCCATACTCTCACTAACCCTTCAATTTAAAATGTAAATATAAGTACCAAAAAAAAGAGTTTCTTTGAAAACTCCATTATTTGAAAACTTTTTAAGGAGTTTTTTTTGGGTACAATCATTGTACCACATCTTAATTAGTTATCGATTGAGCATTAATAATTTTACGCTTACTCCTATAATAAAATCACAGTTGACACCACTGATTTGTGGAAGGGGAAGGATTGTCTTACGAGGTAAGAGTCTAGGCCATGAGATGGAGAACCTGAAAGCATTCAGTCCTATGTACTTCATCAGTTGCACATCTCCCTGTCACATTAGTAATAGGAAATTAATGTACCATTTCGTAATAATTTTTTAAAAAATATAAATAAAAATATTAATTATTATTTTAGATAATCCAGAAATATTGTTATATTTACAATACGCGTTATTAGTTAAAAGAAAAGAGTAAGATCCAACATGATAAAATCATATTATTTAAATTTTAAAAAATAATTTATGAAAGTTTAAATAGCTTTTAATGTCCCAATAAGGGATTTGAATTTGACTGTGGTACCTAAAAAAAAAAATTTCAGTACGATCCTTTCATTTATCATATTTGTGGATCTTTTTTACCATTATTATGGTACTCTAAGAATGAGAAAAATAATTACTACAACAATGATAAAAACATCAATAAATATAATAAAAACATCCACAAATGTCATAAAAGTTTTTGTATGATAAAAATAATTGTCACAAATGTAGTAAAAACACATATAACGGTGATAAAAATACTCACAGAAGTGATAAATCACCGACAAAAATAATAAATTTTTTTTGTATAAAATAACTCATAAAAAATATAAAAATAACTATTAAAATAATAAAAAATAAAAGTATGAAACCAAAATTATTACTTTGGTACCCTTGTCATATACCTAAATAAGACAAGTCCAGAAGAGAATATTGTTGGGACCATAACATAACATCACCCAGAATCACTGACAAAGATAAGAGAATCAATTTACGGATTGTCTTGTCAACTTGGCATTGGGACAGCAATGGTGATTGAATCTTATCTTTTTTTAAAGACGAATATTTTCCGTACTAGTTTTACTTGGCTACCCAGTAAACTGAACTTCACTCGGCAGCACCCAAAAAAAAGAAAAAGAAGACAGTGCATTCACCTTTTTTTTTAATTTTTTTTTTCATCATTTACATAAGTAAATGAAGATAGAGGACAACATATATATATTTATAATACTGACATTATATTTAATTCTTGACCATATTTTAAAGGATTTGATTACTGGAGAAAAATATTGGTACCATATTTTAAATTTTATTATTTCAAACTCACAAAAAAAAAAATTATCACTTTTTGTGAGTAATTTATAACATTTATAAGAATTTTAACTACTATAGTGATAATTATTTTTATTATTTTTCTTTAATACAAAATAATTATCACTATTTATTAGTGATTTATCACATTTGTGAATATTTTTATTTATATTGTCATAATTATTGTTATAGTTTTTCCAGTTCTATAATAGAAAAAACATTTATAATTGTGATAAAAGTTGATATTTTACCGAATTTTGTTTCCTAATATCGTAGATGAAAACTATTTTAAATATTGAAGTACTTATGATTTATCATATCTTGAATAATGCCCTTGGGCCCTCAAATTCTAATAAGGGAAATGTTATTTGAATTTAAAACATTTATTTGATTTATTGACTTAATTAATAACAGGTATTGAATATGTTATGAATCCTAATAATGATAATAATTGATTAAATTAATAAATTAAGTTCATGTTACATTGCTCTTCTGTGAAAGCACAGNTATTGAATATGTTATGAATCCTAATAATGATAATAATTGATTAAATTAATAAATTAAGTTCATGTTACATTGCTCTTCTGTGAAAGAACATGTCAACGACATACAATGTGAGTAGTGTAGTTAATAGTACTAAGGGAAAAAAAATGATACCGTTTCATTATTTATAACTTTTATAGATATTTTTATAATTTTTAAAAGAGTTTGTTATAACCACTCAAAAAAATTATAAAAAGACCAAAAAAATTATAAGTTTTTTTTGTTATAAAATAACCCAAAAAATTGTAAAAATTCTAATTGAAGTTATGACATTTGGAGGTACGACACTTTTTTTTTTTTGGGTATCGTAATCTTCTCCACAATGTGGCATTATACTAGAAATCATAAGGGAATATAGATTAACTATAATTTATTAGGGGTCAAGTAATACCTTTGTGCTGTAATCCCACTAGATTTAAGTTGTGATTGGGGTCGTTTGATTCGCGTTTTTGTTTCATGTTTCGTGTTATATGTTTTTGTTTTATAAATTGTGTTAAGTCCGAATTACCCTCCCAACTTATCTACTTTGCACTCCTAATACTAAACACATAAATAGTAGATAGTTTTATTTTAAACTCACACAAAAAAGGAAAAAGGAAAAAAGAAAGCGGAAAAAACAAAAACATATGTGCAAGAATCAAAATTTAGTTTCAGTACATTGTTTTGATCACTTAAGAAATATAAATGTTTCGATATGTTTCAAAAATATTTTGACCTATTTCTAAAACATGAGTTGAAATATACCAAAATATCTTAAAATACTTTAAAACATTATGAAACAATACCATACCTAATAATGCCAAAAACATACCATACCTTATAAAGATGATAGAAGTTGTTTGCTACATCTCCATTACTCCTGTTCAATATTTTGTCTGCAATGACACCACACAATTCAGAATGTGTGGAAGCTATCAACACTCAACCCAACAAAATAATTTATGACATTAATGAAAATAATGTTAATGATCAATAACTTGTGTTGATGTTAATTATAAACGTGTCAAGTAAACGCTAGAAATCCGAACACAATACACGTAATTAATTAACATGTATACCATACGAATATCGTAAACCCCAATTGAGTACACACTAATTTCATATTAACTATAAATTGAGGTAATAAGTTGTATCGTGCCCAAATTTATTATGGTCTCTACAAAAAGCAATGGGTTCTCACGATCATTTCTTTTTTGACAAATCACAACTTGACATCATTAATTATGTCTCGGATCTCACTTTGGATTATCACTTACTTCAACTAGTTTCACGTTACAATAAAACTAAATACCCTTCATATTTTTACAAAAATATTGCACCATAATTAATGTAAAATAAATAATTATTATTTGAGATACAATTAATATAATAAACGTCTTAATCTATAAGAGACACAAGATGCAGAGATCATACCGAAGGGTTAAAGTACAATTTATCTTTTATTTTTCCATGAGTCACCATGTTAAAGCGGATTTACGTGACCAGGTAAATGTAATTACTGGTTTGCCAGTTATAATATCCATTTGGATAAATTATACTCACACTCTTTCACATTTGATTTTATTTTACGGACACTCCCTCACGTTTAAAAAATTACACAAAACTCTCCAAACATTTAAAACTTATAACAACCACACCTCTCCAACTAACAAAAGTTATAATAATTCAAGGTCAAAATTGATGTTATCAATAATAATTTATAAAATACCCTTCAATAATAAGTTATAATGATTTCTTAGATTTTCACGTCAGATCCTTTTGATTTCTTAGATTTGGATGGGAGTGGCTACTAGAAGATGTTGCAATGGTAGGGGAAAGGAATCTTTTGCGATTTTGTGGGCTGGTTCTTTGCTTTGGGTGATATATATATAGAAAAAGAGAGAAGACTGGCAATTTCGGTCTGATTCTTCGCCTTGAGGGTATGAGAGAGAGAGAGAGAGAGAGAGAGAGAGAGAGAGAGAGAAGACCGGCGATTTTGGTTTGATTCTTCGCCATGAGGGTATGAGAGAGAGAGAGAGAGAGAGAGAGAGTGTGTGTGTGTGTCAGAGAGAAGGCGTTAATGGCCAGGGTGCAGAGAAGACGACGAAGGCGTTAGGTATAGGGTTTGGGTTTGGGTTAAAGAGAGGGCCAAAATAGTTTTTTTTATCAAGGCCGTTAATTTCGTCTAACTATTGGAGTCTTAGTGTAATTTTTTAAAAGTTAGGGGGCGTTAGTATAATGCAGAGTCATAAAGTTTGGATCCTTTCTAAATTTCAACATTTACGAGCCTTTGCTATGCTCGGACGCTATTCTAGTGGATTGTTACTTGTTTAAGCTTGACTCGAGATTGCAAATCTGCAAAAAAAAAAAGAGACAAGATTAATGAGACTGGAACTCACAATCTATGGTTAAAAACAAGCTCGAAAATATCGATTACCAAGCAACACATTGATCAGCCACGACTTAAAGGAAAATACGAAGCTAGAAAATGGCTGCCGTGATAAGCAGCAACAAATGCAGAAGTTGGGTGTATAGATAAAACAAACGCTGATCCATTAAAGTGATATGTTTGACATTCAATTCCGAGAACCAATTTTCTTAAAATAAGGATAAGATTGACTACAACTTAACTCGAAATCTCTCTGGCCCGATATGAATGAAAATAACAAACATAAATTTTGAGATCTAGAGAGAATAACCTGGATATTTGTGGGTGAAGGTGTCGAATATACTTGGGCCTTTCCCATCTTCATTTGCTGCACCTTCATACTGAAACCACATGTAGAAACATTTTGGTCATGTGTGAAAATGTTGCTTGAATGGGGATGCAAATTCATCGAAGTGTTAATGAAGAGTTGAGTTAAACTATTCGAGCCCAAGCAATGACTTTTTCGGTTCCTCTAGACTTGTGAAACATATGTATAAATGAGTCTGGGCTTAGACTTGACTCGTTTAGTTTTGTGAAAGAATATTTAAATTAGTCTATACTCGTAAACAAGTTGAGCTTTATATTGAAGATGAGTTTGAACTAGAATTTAAGTACAAACACAAGTTTGAGTTTGGGAAAAAATAAATTTAACGAGTCAAACTTGAACATGCTGCCTTGGGTCGAGCTCGAGATCTTTTTGCAAACAACCCTAAACTTGAAGTTCTGCATTTTGGGCAGTAAATGATAATTAAGTTCAAATTTTTACCTGGTAGGCAGATGAGGATGCTCCAAAGGCAAAACCAGGTGGGAAACTACTACGGTTAAATGAAGAGGAAATGAGTTTTGCTGTGGCAAGCTCTCTCTGATACAGAGAGCTAGCTAGGACTAGGAGGCAAAATAGAAGTGAGCCTAGATTTGCCATGGCTAACTATGGTTTCAAGGCTCTCTCTCATAATCCCCTTTAAATAGACCGATGTTTGCTCGAGGAAGCGACGTGGATGCTCTAAACTCCATATTTTTATATGAAAAATGTTATTTGAGCCTAAAAATTTAACATAATTTATTGACTTAACGACGTAATTTCATTAGAATCATTAAATTAACACCAAATTTTAATGTTTGATGGAGCTCACAATCAATCCAAAGGTCATAGTGAATTAGATCAATAAATTATGTCAGTAAATTAGGTCCTAATAACATTGCTATTTCTTTATTTCTTTTGAATATCAATACTGACAAAAAATAAGATTAAACGTGGCTCTTTCTCTCTCCCCGTCTCTCTGACTTTTCTTATATTATATTCTCCTCACATTCGATGTCAAATAAGTTTTTTTATTTTTGCACAAAATTTTAAAACTCATTAAAAATTTTGATGAAATGAATTCAATATTTGCTTAGGAAGTATTATCGACAATCGTCGCGATATCATTTGTTCTTTATTTTTATCTATCTAGCATTGCCTCTACCAATATATAATAAGTATGTGCTTTTTATCTTGAATGTAAAAAAAAAAATTAATAATCAAAAAAGGACATTTAATAAAACTCAAAACGTATCATGCTTGAGTTTCAACCAAGCAACTAACAAAACAATTTTAGCCATGACACATTAATAAAAGGGTAAAATATATTTTTGGTCCCTAAATTATACGTTTTGTGTCAATTTAGTCCATTAATTTCTCAATTTATGTCACTCGGGTCCAATTGAAAATGGCAGTTGGAATTTATTAATGGACATCGTTACGAACATCTCACGTGATCACATTTGAAGCATATTTTTTAAAAATTTTAGCGAACAAAGTGATACAAATATGAACTTGAAGGATTAAACTAATACAAGTTTGCGGTCACGTAAATATATTTGTTAGTTAATTCAAATTATCATTTTCAATGTAACAAGTTAATTAGTTGTGAATTCCAATATTAAATAGAGTTCACTTCTAATTCAATAATTATATTAAATTAGGAGCTCAAGATTAAATCCAAATAGCTAGCGTTTTCCATGTAATAAACTCCACTTAAAAGATAATATAAAGGAAACACTATACTTACTAAAACAATTATCAAATCTTTCGTATCAAATGATGTGACATAATTTTTGTTATTAAATATTAATAAGACTCATTTATTTGATGATAAAAAAAAGTGCTACATTATTTGGAACGAAGATTTTGTAAAAATATTTGGTAAGTAAAATATTACCTATAAATATTCAAAAGAATAATAAGTAATACGGTACCGAGAATTTAATGTACAAGAGTAATGCGTGGCACAGCGCGTGAGTCCAATCGTCTTCAACGACCCACTAGCCAATCAGCTCAGTCAACTAAAAAGCATATATTGAACTCATAATTTTAATTATAGTAATACTACGATGATCAAAATTAGGAATCAAATAAAGATTTCAAATAATATGATAGTTAATTTAAAAGGCTTATTAGGCAATAATTAGTCTAATCAATTTTTCAAGTCAATTATCATGTCATTTGACAATTTTATTAAATGACATGACAACTAATTTAGAAGGCTGATTAAACTGTCATGTCATTTGATCCTTAATTTTAGTCAATATAACATTACTATTTTAATTAAAGTACAAATTTAAATTTAAATAACATTTTAAAAAAAATAAGTTTGAATGAAAAATGTGTTACAAGACAAACATCTTTTGTAGGGTAAAGCTACTCTCAAAATTCATCTCTATCCTTGATTTTAATTTGAATAATTTAGAATTATTGATTAAAAAATAATAAAATAATAAAATAATAAAATTTTACACGACTTAAATTTTTAGTGCATGAAAAGTAGAGGTACAATATACACATCTTTTGTAGGGTAAAGCTACTACTGAAATCTATCATAATCCTTGATTTGATCTGGAATGATCGAGAATTAATGATTAAAAAATAATAAAATTTTTACCAGACAAATTTATAGTGCATTAAATGTGAAGATACAATATCGAAAAATATATCTCGGTATCATGAATGTACTCTCTCTTTTAAAGAGTGTGTCCTAAAATGGTTGAACACCACCGATCATAATGTGTTTTTCTCATAGAGAAATGCTTTTTAAATGTGGGAAGGAAAAAAAAATGGTATTGAGAATTCTATTAAAGAGAAGAGAGCTGGAAAATATTATGCTTACCAAAACAATTTTACTGAAAAATAAATTAAATAAATGTGTATATTTGAACTAGTGGGTGTGATAAAAAAAAATTAATAGGAGTCACTTATCAAACTATCTACAATATTATATTTTTTTTTGATTTGAACTGTAAATTTAGATGTCTTGAGNATCAAACTATCTACAATATTATATTTTTTTTTGATTTGAACTGTAAATTTAGATATCTTGAATTTGAATCTTGACAACTCCTTAATGCTAGATCATGAGAGATTTATCGCTCATGAATATCCTAATTCCAGCGTAGATCATTAGCTTTTGACCGGACCGAAAAAAGAATTAGTTGAGTTACACATAAGTTCGCTTAGACACCCTCATCGTTGAAAAAAAAAAATTTAGAAACCATAACATTAAGAGAGAGGTGGACTTGCTGGCTTGCAGCCTCCCATAATTTTTTTTCTTTTGAACTGGGAAGTAAAAATTTCATTAAGAAAACGGATCATACTTACAGTCAATTGAAATGATATGTCTCAACTCCGAGGATGGGTTAAAAACCCAGTCTTTCGGTAGTGAAATAGACATTCTCCCCTTGGCCACCCAATGTATTGCCTTGAGAGTAATACGGGTATTATATACCAAACTAAGTCTAAGATTATTCGAAATCAGTCTAATATCTTCCACCAAGCTGCAGCCTCTGATAATCAATTTCTCTCTTCTCTCTCACAAGCTTATAATTCATTCTGTCTCCCAATAATTTCAAACTACGTTTAAAACATATGCTTTCACGTTTAAAACAAATTATCCCAGTACTGTGGTTTCACTTTTTTTTTTTTTTTTAGCTTTAAAAGTATGTTTTTATACAAACTATTTTTTTTTTAAATGTGTTTTCAAAATCATACTTTTAGTTTAAATATGTGATTTCAAAATATGTATTGAAAAAAGATGATAATTTAATTAATAAGTTTTAAAATATAGTATTTTTTTGTGCTAAAAAATATTAAAAAAGATGACTAATTCCTTAAATGTTCAGCTTAATGACCCTGAATCTTAGTTTTATCCATGAAAACACGAACACGATACAAATTTGATAATAAACATGACAAACAATTCATTTATTAATAAAAATAATAAATGAATTAAATTAGTGTTAGACATGTATAATTTGTTTTGTGGGTACATTAAAAATTCTTTTAGATAGTACATAAATTTTTAATGATTAATTTGGAGTAAAATATATTAATATCTCATAACTTAGGTCAACGACACACACACATACACTGAACCCTTAAATCTTGTATTTTAGTACTTGAATGTTTACCTCTCTGCACATTCACAACATATGGCATTATATATCTACTCTTATTTTGAACAATGTATATAATAAATCAATCAAATTCTTTATTATCACAAGCAAGAGATTACAAACATGACAGTTTTATTATGGTGAAACACAATAGAGAGTAGAGCTTTGATGACTTCCTTATTTAATAGATCCAATTGGAATATTGGTGCAGATAACCTTAGGATATTATTTGAGGACAAACTTCTTGAGCCAAAGAGCAGAATATTTGAGATATCTCTTCAGTCCATCATTGAAGTCCACATAGACAATGCCAAACCTCATGGTGTAAGCAGAGTTCCATTCAAAGGTGTCCATAAATGACCATGCGAAGAAGCCCTTAACAGTCACCCCTTCCATGCAAAACATGCCTCTATTAGTATATGTACACTTTGGTGTTTTTTTGAGTTATTTTTTAGTAAAAAAAACTGAAAGGCTTACTTTACAAATAATATTTAATATATGTGCAAAAGTATATTAATATTCATAAAATAGAGGAAAAGGCCAAAAAAGATCAAGAAAAAAAGAGCAAAACAAACGCTACTTAAAACAAAGAAATTAACAATATCCTTGAAAAGCATTATTAAATAGACTATATATATATATATATATATTTATTTATTTATTATTTTTTTTTTGCTAAAAGCACTTTCAAATTAAAAATTTGTGTTTTCTTGAATATATATATATAAAAATATTCTCAAAAGAAAATGAAGAACTTGAAAAATTTTAGTACCAGAATAAAAGATTGAGATCTTATTCCTTAATGCTCTCGATTAATGTTTGATGACCATTGATTCAAATGGGACACACTATTTATAATTGGGCCCCTCGCCCCTATATGTTGAGTGACAAATAGAGGTGACAATTTTAACCCATTATCAATTAATTCGTCAAATTCGTCCATAAATAAATGAGTTGAGTATTTATATTAATTAATATGAGTTCTAAATGAGTTGAGTAATATGATTCATTTTATTTAAGCGGGTTAATATGAATTATAAATGAGTACCCATTGGGTTGAGTGTTTATTTTTTTATTAAATAACACAAGTAATAAAATTAAATAAATATACTAATATATTAAAAAATACACACACTATTGCACCGAAAAATACACACATATACACTAATACATCAAAACATACACACACTAGTACACCAAAAATATATACATTAATACACCACCCATGACCAACGGGTTGACCCATAACACATGAATTAACCCATAACCCATGGGTCAACCCATGACTCACGGACCAACCCAGAGCCAACAATCGACCGCGACCCATTGTGTATATTTTTTTTTTATTAAATGTGTTTTAGTTTTTGTGTTAGTATATGTGTGTATTTTTGGTGTATTAGTGTGCATTTTAGTGTATTAGTTTATGTGTATTTTGGTGTATTAGTGTGTGTGTGTATGTTTGTATTACTACTAATGTGAGTGTATTTTGGTGTACTAATGTGTCTATTAAGAATTTTAATTATTTTATGGGTTAATCGGTTTAACTCAACCCGTTATAAATTCCACCCATTATAACTCATTTACTACGTGAGTGAAAATAAATTAGATTTATTTTAACTCAATCTAATTTTACCCAACCAATAACCAATCTAACCCAACCCATCCATTTATCACCTCCAGTGACAAACCATTAAGTTAAAATCAAGTAAAAGTGTAATATTGTAATGGACATAACTTGAGTCAGAGAATAATGCCTTATTGAAACACATATTTTGTTTTTTTGGGAGGGGAGAAGGACTTGAACCCTTAACCTCAGGAAGATAAAATCTTCCGAAAGTAAGCAGTACTATTGGACCAAAAACTCATTAATTTACTGAAAAACATACAGTACAGTTAAGTTAGAGAAAAAAAAAAACCCCTCANTCAGGAAGATAAAATCTTCCGAAAGTAAGCAGTACTATTGGACCAAAAACTCATTAATTTACTGAAAAACATACAGTACAGTTAAGTTAGAGAAAAAAAAAAACCCCTCAAAAGCATGTAGAGTAAACTTACATGATGGTTTCTCGAAGGGCTAAACGATGGCAATGGTAGAAATTATTTTTTTGTAGATCCTTGACGCCTTCTTTAACGGTGGTATTATTGGCATCACCCATCCTTGGCAATGATTCAACACACAACACCAGACAAACATATCATTTTATTGTAAGCGACGAGTCTAGATCTAATTGGACTAGATTCANTTCTTTAACGGTGGTATTATTGGCATCACCCATCCTTGGCAATGATTCAACACACAACACCAGACAAACATATCATTTTATTGTAAGCGACGAGTCTAGATCTAATTGGACTAGATTCAGTAAATCAAGTAAGCCCAAATCCATTAAGAAGGCAGCCCAAGCCCGATTATCAATCCGACCTAGTCCAAAATCCAAAGAGTCTATGAAGAAAAGAACACGTGAGAGAAAGATCATCGGAATACACACTCTCGAAGATCAAGACTACCTTAATTATACTTATTTTTTGTAACTATCATCCCTGAACAATTAGTACCTTCACACTCATATCACTACCTCATCATGCCTATAAATTGTAAGCTCTCTCCATTGNAATAGATTAAGTAAGCCCAGATCCATTAAGAAGGCAGCCCAAGCCCGATTATCAATCCGACCTAGTCCAAAATCCAAAGAGTCTATGAAGAAAAGAACACGTGAGAGAAAGATCATCGGAATACACACTCTCGAAGATCAAGACTACCTTAATTATACTTATTTTTTGTAACTATCATCCCTGAACAATTAGTACCTTCACACTCATATCACTGCCTCATCATGCCTATAAATTGTAAGCTCTCTCCATTGAGAGGGGCATCTCACCACACCTCTCTACACACACATAGCTTCTCTCTCTCTCCTAGCAATTGTATCTTTCCCGAAGCTAACCATTACTCTTTCCTCCGTTCATTCTACTTCATTAATAAAGACCCCNATTTTTTGTAACTATCATCCCTGAACAATTAGTACCTTCACACTCATATCACTACCTCATCATGCCTATAAATTGTAAGCTCTCTCCATTGAGAGGGGCATCTCACCACACCTCTCTACACACACATAGCTTCTCTCTCTCTCTCCTAGCAATTGTATCTTTCCCGAAGCTAACCATTACTCTTTCCTCCGTTCATTCTACTTCATTAATAAAGACCCCCTGACCACCGTTGCCGTTTCCTAGAGTAGAGTAGGTCACCCGGACCGAACCAGTATATATTTGTGTGTTGACTCAATATTTATATTATTGCCATTGATTGTTTTATTTATTGTCCATTAATTACACCTTATCACATACTCGACTGTTGATCTTGCACGAGACTGTTTTGTGCATCATTAGTTTGATGCCGTTTGGGGGAAACAACTACGTTTTCTAAAACAATCAAGTTTTCTACTACCTTGATACTCTCTTGAAATCTATGACAATCACGACCAGGTCAATGAATCAACAACCGGGAGACAACAACTCAGCTCGCCGAGAGAANGTTTTATTTATTGTCCATTAATTACACCTTATCACATACTCGACTGTTGATCTTGCACGAGACTATTTTGTCATCATCAGTTTGATGCCGTTTGGGGGAAACAACTAAGTTTTCTAAAACAATTAAGTTTTCTACTACCTTGATACTCTCTTCAAATCTATGGCAATGACGACCAGGTCAATGAATCAACAACCGGGAGACAACAACTCAGCTCGCCGAGAGAAGGCTCCACCTTCGCTTGTATCAGTGAAACCATTTATTGTAGCAACCTCTGTGGTCGGGCAACAACTCTTAGAGATCATGTAATTCTTATTATTTATTTGTTTTTGTTTTGCATGTGTGTGTATGCTATCAAAAAATTAATTTTTCATTTTATTGGTTCTATTCTATTAGTTACTTCAATTTTGGGAATGTGTTTGTTGTGACGAGTTGATTTCAAATTTTTTGGGTGAGTAATTTGATGATTACATTGGTGGATCAAGTTTGTGGCTTTAGGCAAAAATTCTGTNCCCTGTGGTCGGGCAACAGCTCTTAGAGATCATGTAGTTCTAATTATTTGTTTGTTTTTGTTTTGCATGTGTGTGTATGCTATCAAAAAATTAATTTTTCATTTTATTGGTTCTATTCTATTAGTTACTTCAATTTTGGGAATGTGTGTTTGTTGTGACGAGTTGATTTCAAATTTTTTTGGGTGAGTAATTTGATGATTACATTGGTGGATCAAGTTTGTGGCTTTAGGCAAAAATTCTGTCCATACTGGGTGTTGTTGGTTTGGTCTTTAATTTGTACGTTATCTTAGGTAACAATTGACTTTTCAATTGAATTTGTTACTGGTTGGTCGTTATACAGAGTACACACTATTTTTTTAATGTTCCAAATGAGAGTGGTTTTAAACATCAAAAAAAAAAAAAAGAGTGGGTTTGAGGTTCTTTATGTCGTGCAATCATGCTTTGATATCTTCATTGCTACATCTTTTTTTAGTGGATGATGTTTGTGAGTGTGCATCTTTGTGCTATTATTTGACGCGGAGTTTTTTGTAAATGCATTCGTATTTAAGGTTCAGTTCTCAATTACCAAGTGATCTCAAAATTTTTTTGCATCGAAATTCTACCCGCACTCTAATGTATCACTTTCACTGGGACACATATTGGACTGGATCATGGAATTGCTAGCCCAGCAACAATCTTGCTGCACATCGGGTATCTCTTACTTCTTGATTTGTAAGTTTCCTATATTGTCAATGTTATATATCAGCGGTCACATTATATTTTTTTTATGAGCCTTTGTTGCTTACTATTCAAATTTTATAAGCTTTTGATGCTTGGTTAACCAAGCATATTCATATATTTTTTAAACTTTGGACGTTTGGTTAACAAAATTTTATTATTCATATTCATGATTTTTAATTGGTGCAATATCGACTCCTGCCCAAAAAAGAAAGATGTCTAGGAAANTTGGACGTTTGGTTAACAAAATTTTATTATTCATATTCATGATTTTTAATTGGTGCAACATCGACTCCTGCCCAAAAAAGAAAGATGTCAAGGAAATTTGTGGTGGCTACAAGAGTGGCGGTGCTTATAGATTGTAAATCATGAAATTTGCATTGGCTAAAAAGCATGCCAGATTTCTAGCTTTTTATCTTTGGTTTTCAATTTTTCTTTGATTTCTATCCTGTTTCTCCACCTCTCATTAGTTTTTCCTTGCAGGATTTTTTGATTCCACTGATTTTTGATGAGTGAGTAGAGCAACTGGGTGTTCTACCATACAAGTTTTCATAAGAAAGGGTAGTCAAATATGTTGTTTGTTTGGTGAAAAATAGCTCATTTATAATAACTTATAGATCTTTCTCGGAGTGTGATAGAATGTATTGTTGAGTTTTGGGTACAATACTTAGCTCTAATTGTTTGAATGAATTCTTAAGTGTCAAATTTTGTTTAGTTTTGCCGATTTGCAACTATTTCCTTTGTTAGTAATTGAAATGGGGCCTTTCACTACCTCCCGGCGGAAAAAGTACTCTTATTAGCTTAGTGCAAGGGATTTGTGCAAATATTTTTCAATCCATTTCAAGGGAAATGATAATATTTCTTTTGTTCATCAGCATACATTGTTTGAATCATTAATGATTGAAAAGAATCAAGGGCTCTTGATTTGTTTGTTGCTATTATATTATATTATATTGTGTGTTTGTTGGTAAATGGTTGTATTAAAGTCAGAATGTAGCGTGATGGTGAATTTAATATTTGATTTAGGATGTGTCTTTTTAAATAGGTCAATTTGATTGTTGTATTGTTAAAATTATTTTATACATTGTCTTTATTTATAAACAAATATTTACAATTTTTTCTGAGTAATATAGTGTCTTTAAACACGGACAATTACTAGTATATATATATATATTTTGCTAAAAGCACTTTTCAAATCAAAAAATTGTGTTTTCTTGAATAGAAAAAAAAAGAAAAAGAAAAATCTATTCTCAAAAGAAAATAAAAATTTAATACTTTCACTTAATGATAGATGACCATTGATTCAAATGGTACCCACTATTTATAATTGGGCCCTTCGCCTATACATGTTGAATGATCTACCGTTAAGTTAAAATCGAGTGAAAGTGTAATGAACATAATTGAAGTCTGTGAATAATGTCTTATTGAAAAAACATATAGCCTAGTTAAGTGAGAGATAAACCTTAAAAAACATGTAAAGTTTTTTTAGTAAATAAGATGAAATTCAAACATATACAAAGTGTATTCAAAGGGATGAATGATCTTCTAGACAATTGAAAAGAAGATCCTCCATCCTATTACAAAAGGAAACATGTAGAGTAAACTTACTTAATGGCTTCTCAAAGGGCTAAAAGACGGCGATGGTAGAAATTTATTTTTTGCAGATCCTTGACGCCTTGTTTAGTAGTGCTATTGTTGACATCACCCATCCCTAATAGTGATTCAACACATAACATGAGACAAATACATCATTTTATTTTAAGTACCCAGAATTTACGTGGTATCATGAGTTCAAGGTAAACTCCGACCCATTGAAAACATTAAAGTAAAAATAGTATGGTGTTAGCCTAGCATCTGTTGGTTGATCATTCAAGACCCTAACGAAGAAAAGAATGATGTTAAAGTATTTAATTCGAAACTAATTAGTAATGGGTCGAGAACGTTCACAAGATTGATATACGAGTTTAACAATTGTAATAATATTGATGTGGGACAAGCTTCAATACTTGTACGCACGTGTGAAACCATTTCACAAGTGGAGGGTTAGATAGAAAATCCAAAAGAAAATATAAGACCGTAATAAGGTGCACCAATGGCATGGACAAATGTATAATAAATTATTAATAAAAAGAGAGTCTAGTTCTAAAAGTATCAAAAGCCTATCCATGATACCATGTTAAATCATCAAACGCCGAATCAATTGACAACAGATGGAAAGCGAAGAGACTGACATGACACAAGTATTAATTTGGACGTAAATATATCGATGTGAGATAAATTCTGATGCGGGATCTGATCATTGTCTTACCACACTCCGTAATGTAAATGGTTGGGTTGTTGTCTTTTCCTTTGTGCAGATAAGAAGCTCTCGAAGCCCATTTGGATAATCAAAAAAAGGTACTCACACCAGTTTACAAACAATTTGTATCCAGTTATGGAATTGAATTAGAAAAAAAAGTACAGTAATGCAATGTAACGTATAAAATTGCCTTATGGCTGCCTATATGAAAAAAATAAAATAAATAAACTTCTTACAAATTGATTTCTTTTGATGTTTTTGAAATACTTACCAGATCACCGAAGGTTTTTCCATTTCTGTAAGCTGTGAAATTACAAAAGGAAAACAATGTTATAAAGGTTAAAGTTAAAGGAATTTTCGACAATACCTTTTAATAGTGTATTAAAAGTTATAATCCAATCAAGATAAATTATGAACATAAACAACCAATTTACGACTTGACCAAGTAAATTTATGAATCAATCTAGAAACCTAGGGATTAATCTCAAATTTTTCTTGGACAAATTTCAAACTTTTAGACCTTATTGAGTAGTAGTTTCAATCTCATTGGTCGTAATTTTTTTTCAGTATGATACTGAAAAACTATTTTCTCATTTATGAGAACAAAACTCATGTATTTTCTCACAGTTTACACACCAAAGACCAAAGATTATATACAGCAGGCTTCTTTAATGTTTGGTTGTGAACTTACTTGTAAGATTAGCGAGTGAATCTGTAGAGTAGCTGACATTAATACTATTGGCAAAAGGAACATTAGATGCATAATTTCCAGTATAGTAATTTAGCCCAAGGAAACCAAAAGACCCTTTCACCATCATAGCTTGCTCAGCCATAAACGTCGGTAAATGTCTTCCGACGAAGGTACGCATGCTTTTTGGATAGTCGCCATAAGTTAATGGGTGTATAAACCTGTCAAAAATATCGAAATTAGGAACTCATTGAGGCCTATTTATATTCCAGTTCTTCCTTTTCTCAGGAATGAACAAAACTCCAAGGCAGTTTTTTTTGGTATCTTATAAATATCAATATATTCGAATTTGCAGATGGTGAGCTAATAGTATGTAATTCCGTTACATGATAATTTGTTTTTTGCCCACTACGGTTTCTATCAGAAGAAAATCCTAACGAGCTATAACAACTTTCTAACATGTGTATAGTGTAAAAAATTTATTGTCGGTTGTGGATTTCAAATAGTCATTTCTTCAAAATTTGAAGGGTTTTGTATGAAAAATAAAGAAATTCACACCTCTGGTTTCTGTTCCATTACGCTCTGCATTTGTTAGGTTTTGTTGTTACCAACTTACTATTACTATGTCCGTTACCATTGTATAAAACCGATTGACAAAGAAAATATGAGTGTTATGCATGGATCTATTGGTGTTTCGAGTGTCTCTCCGAGCACCTAGATGTGCGTTGACAAACAAGCAGTTCAGTTTTGAAATCGAACTCACCATCCCAACATAAAATCAAGGGCTCGTTGGGCTGCTTTATGATTCGATTTGCTGCTGGAGTAGGGCACCATCCAATGAGTGACGAGAACAATTCCTATCTGGCCCTTTTGAGATGCCTATACAACATCAACTGCCAAATGTTACATAATTTTTTCTTATAAAGCACTCATGAAGCGGGTCTATCAACAAATATCAAGCTACTAGACACGACGTAAGCGCTTAAAAAATCAATATCACTGTATAAAATATCAAATTTTCTTTTCTTCTATTTCTTTAATTACATAGTTTAAAATTAATTTGCACCAATTCTTTTTTTAAAAAAATCAACTACAATTTTCTCAAAATACATGGCCTCAAAAAATATCAACATGTGTATATTATTGTACATGAACAATTTCTAAATTAAATAATTCAAGCAAAAAAAATATATGGGGATAAAATTAAAAATGCTTGCTATCTTATCATATAGATTTACTGCTCTATAAGAACTATTTTATATAAGATTGTAAATAAATAGAGTTGTTCACGAATAGATCAGGACCAAAACGGATTATCTTTCAAGTTCATTCATTCATAAAACGAACCAAGGGTAAAGTCAATTTGAAAAAATTGTTTAATAAACAAGTTGAACTTGAACAAAAAATTATTTAAAAAACAAATTAATTGAGCTCGAGTAAGAGTTTTTCTATTAGCCTTTGGATATAAAACAAGTTGAGATTAATCTAGAATTGAGTTTAAACTCAAACACAAGTTGAAACTTAGTTAGTTTAATCCGCCAAGTAGAGTTTGAGCTTGGACAAAAAATTAATTAGTCGGGGCTAAACAAAATTTTTGAAGCTTGTTACAATCTAGAACTCTGTTTGAGGAAGAATGAACTCAACCCGAATAGTATTGTGTTTAGGTAGGTTCGGGTCATTTGAAGGGTACAAGCATATTTGCAGATTAATCAATAAAAATTGTGTAAGAAAGAATTTTTTGCATGTGCGTTTCATGCAGGAGTTGATGATCTAGGAAGTCTTGCTCACCTGGTATTTCTTCTTGTACAATTTCACAATTGCTGCGTGACCAAGGAGCAAGTGGTGGGCAACCACATAAGGCTCAGTGCCGGAGTCGCCTCCGACGCAACCACTGGACACCTAAGCAGAATAGCGTCCCGGAGCAAGAAAGCCGGTGTCGTAAGCTTGGGAGCTGTATGACCATGGTTCATTAATGGTGGCCCAAAGCTTTACTCTATCACCAAATTCTTTGAAGCACAGCTCTGTAAAGTCCCTAAAGTCATCACTGCTGATGACGTATACCAACGCGGTAGAGTTTAAGGTGAAGGTAATGTGAGGTGAGCGTGGATCAGAGTTACAAAGCTCGTGTATGATACTAACTGATAAAATATTCAGGGGATTAAAGGGGTGCACACAATAAAAATATAGTGGTTCACCAACTCAGAAACTCGACTAGTCCACTCTTCAATGGAAGTTCTTGCTCCTTCTATTTTATTCACGATGATTACAAAGTTGCTATGACTTCCTCTTGCCATTAGGGTCCTTTCCCTTGTTAGGAGGTGTTATAGTGCATTTATACGGTCATTCCCTGCTAAGTGAAATCCTGGTTGAGATTCTTGCCCTTACTTCGTGGGATTCTCTTTAATTCTAAGAGAAGATCTTGGTTGGTTGAGATTAGGTGCCTTGATTATAGCTTCCTAACGCTTTTAGGAACCTCCTGTGATCTTCCAGTTGTTGCCTTGGTTGTTATTGCCCTTGCTTATCTCAAAGGGACCTCCAGCTCTACTCTTCCAAGTTCTGTTCGTCTAGTCTAACCTCCTAGACTGAGCTGATCTCCTTAGCTGACATTTAGGATTTATTTTGAGGTATCATCAATTGCCCTCCCAACCCTTGGCCTAAGTGAGCTTGTGTATGCGCTGAACTGCTTTTACCTTGGACCAGACCTGCGCCTAGCTGACCTTAGCCTACATGTGAGATGCACGTGGGAGGGGCTTTTTGACGGTGACAACAATCATGGCTCCCTTGGTTCCCGCGCACGCCTCATCCCATGTCTTTCAAGCCTTAAATGCTCAAAACGGCTAAAAGAAAACGTACAAAACCACCGTTCATCTTCTACGCTGTTCAACTTCGTCTCTAGCTCTTTCTCTTTGTGATTTCTGGGCTTTCCTCCACGTGATTCCCTTATTCTCTGCTCTAGACTGTGCTTTCTGGGTTCGACTCGAAGTCCTGCTTTGTTCTTCTCCTCCAATTTTGTTATTTGGCTGTTGTTTGTTATTCTCTTCCCTGTCTAGGTACGCTTCATTCTGCCCCTTTCTCTTTCTCGTGCCTTTCCTCACTTTGGATCCCTCAACTTCGAGGTGGCTATTATTTTTCTGGGTTTTTCGATTCTTTTTCTTTTGGAATCGCGATCGTTGTTTATCTCCTCTTCCCTGCTTTGTGGATTGGAACTCCACTGTGCGAATGTTTACTATCGGGAGGTACAATGCTGACCCTAGAATTATCAGAGGATGTTTAGTTAATATTCCTCCTTTTTATAATTCTTTCTCTTTGCCTTTCTCTTTGCCAATCATGTCTGCCTCCTCTAGAGTAACTCCCTCCTCTGTTTCCCTCCTAGGCGATAGGTCTGTTGAGAGAGATTCTGATTTAAGGGATGTAGGTGATGAGATTGACAACTTTCTCGGTGTTGTGGCTGTCGATACCGAGGTGGACTCCAAGGAACTCCCCTCATCTTCCTCTCATGTATCTCCTAGTGCTGACAAGGGTAAGGGTAAGGTGAGTGAGGTTGGGATACCTGATAGTATAGCGGGTATGGGGGCTGCCTTTAGGCATGCTGAGCTCGTGGGTCCCGGTGGGGTGGATCCTATTCTCATAGAAGCTTTTAGTGCTCATTTTGATTTTTCCCATGGTGTTCAGCCCTGGTGCCCAGATAAACTCACTTTATACGTTGCCCAAGTGCACAAAAGAGTTTGTTTCTTTGTGGCCACTTTCGAGAATGAACTTCGTTTCCCTATGCATCCCTTTATCAAAAATGTTCTGCAGCACCTCAATGTCTACCCTACTCAGCCTTCTCCTAACTTCTGGGGTGTTTTAGTGGGTCTTTTAGTTTTCTTTAAGAAGCATAAGCTTGAGACTCCCACCATTTCTCTGCTTATGGACCTTTTCAATGTCAATCTTACCTCAACTGAGGGATTTCTATATGTTTCTAGGCAGACCTCGTCTAGGCAGATCATCACACACCTCCCGAGTTTTCATAAAGGCTGAAAAAAGAATTTTTTTTTCGTTGGGGGTGTCAACTGAGAATACAACCCTGCTGATAAAACAGACACTCTTGGGATTCCTAAAGCCTGGTCAGCCCCAGATAACTTAGGTGAGTTCTTGCCTGACTGAACTGGAGTTTGAAGATTTATGAGTTGTTTTCCCGACCTCTGCATTTTTGGTGTTCCCCCTTTCTTAGGCATTCGACTTGAACTTAACGCCGAGGACAAGCGGGTGAAACTGAAGTTGGCTGAATGTAATCCAGAGAGGTACTCTGAGCTCCTTAAGCCCTGGGAATTAGAAAGGCAGGGATTCGGCCTTCCTCTAATCCCACTTTCCTTTATCTGACCTGAGGACATAGAAGGTAATGCTCTTTCCCTTATTTGGTTTATTGCTTTCCTCCATTTTTTTTTCCTTTTGACTAACCAGCTCAAGCCAAATCTCCCAGGGTCTTCTACAATGAAGCCTATCCTTGAGATGCTCCAAGCTAAGGTAGAGCTATTGAAGAAGAAAAATAAGGGTGGTACTAAGCGCAAGGCTGAGGGTAGTTCTGGTGGGAGCCCAGTTACTCGAGCTAAGGTTCAGAAAATGGGTACTTCCTCTGCCTCTACCTCTATCCAGAAGGCTCCACCATCCCCCCTACATGCTTCACCAACCTCAGGACTTCCTCTCTCCCAAGAGACCCGACCTGCTACTAAAGATGCTCCTGGACGAGACCAGTCCTCCCCTTTTGCATCTGAAGTTGAGAGGGCCCTGGACACTGCTCGCACTTTCCCTGGTTGTGCTGCTTCTGCATCAACCAAGGAGACCTCCCAACCTCTCATGACAAGCAAATGGGTCTTCTTAAAGTCTAAAAATTCTCTTATTATCGATGGGAAGCGTGCCACAGAGGCCATTGCCTCCATTATCTCAGAGTCTGACATTGATGCGGCCACTTCTGTACCCCTAGGAACTTGTGTTTCCACTGCGCTGTATGGTAGTACCTCGGTGAGATTCTAAGTATAAAAATGTTCCTGCTAAGGAACCGAGCTCTTTGAAAAAAGGCCGAGCAAGGGCCAAGATTTCAAAGAGGCTTGAAATTTTTTTTAAGTATAAAAAGGTTCATGCTAGGGAACTGAGCTCTTTGAAAAATGGCCAAGATTTCGAAGAGGCTTGAAATTTTTTCTAAGTATAAAAAGGTTCCTGCTAAGGAACCGAGCTCTTTGAAGTAAGGCCAAGCAATGGCCAAAACTTCTGGAGCTACATAAATTTTTTCCAAGTATAAAGGATCCCTGCTAAGGGACTGAACTTTTCGAAGAAAGACCGAACAAATGCCATAACTTAAGAGTTGAAAAGAAAATAGGACTTAGATTTCAATTTTCTCATAGCGTATCACAAATTACAGAAATTTAAAGGCCAAAGAGTGTTTTGGATTCATACTTCAAAAATTTTCTACAAAGTCATGATCATTTGACAAGTACATCAGAGTTGCAGATACATCAGAAATTTCAAAACATTCAAAAAAGTCTTCTAAGTGTTTGAAGGAGCATGAGGATAGGAGGAGCTCGAAGCTGTATGCCTTGAAAAGAGTTCAGAGGAAGGATCAACCTTGGCTGCATTCAATGTAGCCTGCCAGCCTCTGTTGAAGAATGCCATTTGGAGCTAAGAGATCTGAAGAGCTAAGTCATCCTCAATTTTCTCCATTCCTTCATTGTATGCAACATCTTCTTTCTCTTTAGCCTCGGCCTTGTACTAACCAAATTCCTCAAGGAGCGTGGAGTAGTCAAGTTAGGATTGAGAAAGTTCTACGCTGACTTCACGCTTTGACTCCTTCAGCTTCTCAACCTCCGAAGAAAGCTTCTGGGTCACTTCTGTCAGGCTTTGATTTTGAGCCTGCAGAACCTTCACTTCTTCGCAAAGCTTTGCATACTATTCATCCACACTCTCCTTCTTGGCCAGAGCCGAAGCTTGGGCATGGATGACGACTTTCATTGCCTTGTCTTTCTGAGCTATTCGAGCACTGACCTCATGGAATTTTTGAAGACCCTTATTAAGGAGGAAAAAGACTTCGAAAATTTTTAGAAAGAGTAAAGAACTTAAAGGAAGTCAGATTCAAGGCTTACCAAGACCATATGTTGAATTGCTTGACGAGACACTTCATCGTCAGTAAGAGCCTTATTCATTGCCAGATCCCTAGGCAAAATCACTCATCGGGCAATTCCTACTGCAACATTAAAATCTTCTATTGCAGAGTCCTTGGCAGTAATTTCCCTCTTTTTTGCTCTAAGAACTGGTCGAAAGAGAGGATTGGTAGGCTCGGGAGGAAGGTTCACTTCGGACTCGGCTGTCCTCCGCCTTTTAGGGGCTGGGTCTTCTGTGAGCTCAAAGATTGAGTTATCTTCTTGAACAGGAGAGGGAATAGGTGATGAAGGATCTATCTCAACATAAACAGAAGTTTCAGCAGCAGGAGCCAAATTTGCTTGGTCATCCAAAGGCAGACCTACATCATTGGCTTCAGAAAGAATCACCTCGGGAAGGGCCTCGGCAGTTGGTTCGTCAAGAATAGAAATCAGAATGGTTGAAGCAGTTGGAGTCGGTTCGGTTGAAGGAGTCGGCTCAACTGTTGACAAAAAGGCTAAGAAATTCCTTACAGTCCTTCGTCTGGAGGCTGCTAGAGAAGGTCTCTTTTTTCCTCGGGGCATCTTATCCCAAGCAGCTTGTATGGCCTCCCGATCTGCTGTAAGCGTCACATTGGGTCGGTTCGGCACAACAATAAAAGATGTGTAGTTTGGTGTGTTTTCAAGCAGTGAATGGGCAGCACGACAGAATAAGGACTCGTTGAAATCCCAAACCTTCTGAAGTTGGTCAAACTTAACAGAAGACTCAGGAATCTTGTCTTTCACTATTTCTCCTACATAAGCAATGTATCAGATATAAAAAAAAAATACAATGAATATTTGTTGAGGAAAAAGAAGATTCAAGTACCTGGTGCGCCTTCTTCATAAGAGCAGCGATAAGAAAATGAGGCTCCAGCAGGGTATTCCCAATTCCCAGAATCGAACACAATGTCATTTTCATGACCTTTGTTTGAATCTGGAAGATGGGTGACTAGATAGCGATCCTTCTTCCTCACCGAAAGATAATAGATATCTCCAGCAGCTTTGATGATATAGCAGTACAGGATATCCCATAAACCAAGACTCAGACCTAAGATTTTGTTCAACGCAGACACCCCCATGACTATCCTAAAGAAATTGAGGCAGCATTGGAGGGGACAGAGTTTTGTGACAGAGAGAACCCAGAGAAGAAAAGGATCGAGGGGAAAACGGATTTCACCCTCAGTGATGGCACGAGTGGGGATGAGGATTCTCTCTCTGGTACCAATCAGTGGCTCATCTTTCCTGGCAACTCTAACCTCGACGTCATCTGGAATGTTGTACTTCACTTTGAAGGCAGGGACTTCTGATGGGGTAAGAGGAGCCATGAAGAAGATGAAGTGCAGAGGAGGAAAAATACAGAAAGAAGAGGATAAGAATTTGAGAGTCTGGTAGCAGAAAAGCAAAAATTCCAAGGAAGACGGTTATAAAGAAGGAGAAATTTTAAAGGGCAACATTTAAATGCTCTGAATGTGCCGTCAAAACGAAAAGACATGTTACAAAGTACAAGTGATGATGAATCAATAAGAAAACAACTAACAACCAAAAAGCGTCTATCAAACATTTTTTAGGGGCAAATGAAGGGGTTAAACCTCATGATTACACGTGACATGACATTAAATATGCTCACGTGATGTTGACAAGACAAGGAACGTGATCAAGAATATTTTATTAGAGCTTTTTAACCAAGCCGAGTTAATTAGAGGTTCGACAATGGCAAGAAAAGATCGACTCTCTTTATAACCGAACTCATCAGTCTGTTCAGCTTAGCAATTAAAGAGCTCAGCGTGTACCAAGCTGAGTCCGTTAAAGTGTTCGGCAAGGCAATTGAAGAGATCGATTTGTGCCAAATCAAGTCCCTTAATTTGTTCAGCAAATATCAAGTGTGCTCAACATTCAATATGTTCGAGCTGTTTTAAATAATAAACAGAAGGATAGAGATTCGCCTATAACTTAGGCAATCAGATAAGCGAATCAGAGAAATTGAAGATATCAGGAGAAAATAATGGAGAAATATTAGCAACTTCCCAAACCAAATCACTGAATTAAAGGAAGGTGTGCCACCTTGAATCAAGAATTACGGAAACCCTAAGGGGATGTCCAACTATAAAAAGCAAAATGAGCCAAGAAGAAAGGTACGCTGAACCTTCCTTGTCTTCTTCCATTCGTTTGAATACCTTTACTGACTTAAGCATCGGAGTGTCTTCGATCAAAGCACTTCGATCTTGGATAGTTTGTTCGTTTAGTAGGTAAAGGAAGACTAGGAGATCAAGTTCAGAAGCATATCAATTTTTCAATTCCAGTAGGAGGTATTCTCGATTTTTTGCCTCTTACACCTGATATCGTTAGAGTTTAGGTGCTCTTCTTTCTCTTGATTTGATCTTATCTAAATCTAAGTGTCTTACAGCAGATATGACTGGACTAAGTTGTTGAGCTAGAGAAGCTGTTGACTGAGTTAGTGGAGCTGTTAGTCGAGCTAGAGGAGCTGCTGACCGAGGGAGGACAGCTGTTAGGCAAACTAGGGGAGCTATTGGCCGAGCTAGGAGAGCTAGCGGACTTGAGCTGAGTCCCCCAGTTGGTGTGAAAGAGTTTGTGTCCAAGTAGAATTGAACTCCTGTCCCCCTTACCAATTTGTTAAGAGGATAATGTTTGTTATCATAATCAAATTGAACTTTATTTCAATCTTCAAAGATGTGATTATCTCAGTCATCCATCATTATTATGATAAGCATAATTTTCCCGCATCAGTTGTCCCCCAAATCAAATTGAACTTTATTGCTTCATATTGTACTAACTTTTTATGAAATATAGAGGTGTTTTTCAAGTGAAATTGTGTAGTTTATTGCAGCATATTTTTTTGTCACTTGTTCATGCTTGACTTTGTGTTGAATGTAGTGTGATACACTATAGCAGAAATCAACCATTGTTGTGTTTTTGGTGACCTAATTAGCTTATGTATACTGATGTAGGGAAGCGGATAAAAACAATGGTATATTGAACGAAAGGAGATAATTAATGAAAATAAATTGTTGATTCGTGCACAAACACCAGTTTATATCCGTACTCTAGGTCTCTTGATTTATAAGAAAATACTAGTTCTAAAGGATTCAATAACTTTTTTGATTCTTAAGAATACAAGAAGAATTGAAAATAAAAGGGAAAACTCTCTCAATTGTATTAATTTACAAGAGCATAAATAGTGCAAGAAACCCTAAACAAGTTTGGAAATGATAAAACGTGACCTAAGACGTTAAAATTATTCAACTACGAAAAATTATCAAAAAGGGCAAAAATGCGTTTTTCAAGCCCTAAACAAAGAAATCTGTCCTAGGTCATCGCAAGTTAATTTTTCCCCGTCGTTTCTAATAGGACATGAGTGTTTTGAGACCCATGTATATGAAAGTGGCTCCGAAAACATCAACCCATTTGACCGGCCTAAACCACCCCAATATCGATTCAAATACTGTGCTGTTATCTGATCTGCATCATATACCCAACATGCACACACGTTAAAGCCACCACGATAAGGTGAGCAGTGACTCTCGTGCTCCTAGCCCATGCAGTTGGGCTCGAGGCATGGCATTATGCATATCTAGGTCATGCACTCTAATGGTTTCCCTCATGCTCAACCCCCACACATAACGAACAAATAAAAGTGAGTTGTGTGGCAATAGAATATGGTTAGTGATACCATTACTAAACATGTGCTCTTAAAAGCAAATAGTTTTATTAGAATTCCGACACCCAAAATACATTACAAAGGAAAACCATTGAAAGAAGTTCATCAAATTCTTTATTATTACAAGCCAGAGAGGACAAACATGGCACTTTTATTATTGTGAAAAGCAATACATAGTAGGGTTGGTAACTTCGTTATTTGAAACATCCAAATGGATTGGTGGAGATGACCAAACAGATAGGAGTAGGACTCTATATTTTAGAACATTCCTATCATTTGAGGAGAAACTTCTTGAACCAAAGAGCTGAATATTTGATATATCTTTTCAGTCCATCTGTGAAGTCACATACACATTACCGAACCTCATGGTGTAACCAGAGTTCCACTCAAAGGTGTCTAGAAATGACCATGCGAAGAAGCCCTTCACATTGACCCCATCCCTGCCAAAAAAACATCTCACCGTTACTATAGAACTGTGCTAGAGTCACTTTTCAAACCCCCCCCCCCCCCAAAAAAAAAAAGCTTCAGGACTTTTAAGTTTTTGATATAACGATTATGTGTTGAGCATATAATACCGTCGGAAAAAATGGCACGTAGTTACTTCTGTCAAAAAATTTGGAAGAAAAAATATTAATTATATTTTGGTTTCATTAAACGACAGATATTATGGAACAAAAAAATTGTGTAAAACGACAGATATTTAGGAACGGAGGGAGTATTTGATTTTGCTTTTGGATAGGATATGTTCCTTGACATAATTCAATGGAACAGTTCAGGAGAATATTGTTTGGTTGTCGAGGTCAAATAATAGGTTGGGGGATGCAAGGAATACCTATCGGCAAGAAGTGCCCCACCCTACGACAGGGAATGGGTACATGTGAATTTTCAATGATTTCCAATATACTTCTGGTAGAGATATTCTACCATAATTGACTAAGTTAGAAAGTTTATCAAGAATTGATATATTAGATTTACTAGGACTATATTTCCAAGTCACGCTAGAATTAGGGTTATTAATTGGTACTTATATATTGTAACCCTTTAAATTCTGATATAATAACAAGAAAAAAGGTTGTTCTTGTAGATGTAAGTAAGATTTCGACCGAATCATGTAAATCTAATATTCTTATTTTCTTGATTATTCACCATATTGCATGTTCACAACACTAATGGATGGAGAGACACACTAGACTTTTATAATAGTTCAAGAGGTGTAATTATATCGATGTTTAATGAACAGTCCGAAAGAAATTGAGTCATTGTCTTACCACATTCGGTAATGTAAAGGGTTGGATTGTTGTATTTTTCCTTTATGTAGACAAGAAGCTCTCGAAGTCCTTTTGGATAGACAAAAAAGGAACTTACACCAGTCTGCAAAACATTTGTATCCAATTATTTTTTTAAAGCAGACAGCCAAAAATCCAAAGGTGTTGTCATGTATAGATGTGCCTTATTAGACTGCTTTTATGTCAAAACATTTCCTCTTACAATTTGATTTTTTTTTTTAATTTTTACGAAGTACTTACCGGAGCACCGATGGGTTTTCCATATCTCACCGCTGTGACAATACAAGAAAAGAAAAAGATATGTTACACAGGTACAAAATAAAGGATTTTTCTAAGATACGTTTTTTGTGTATCTACCAAATGTGATTTTCAAATCAAATCATGCCATAATTAAAACAACCTAAGTTATATTTGAATGAGGTCGAGTCAAAAATGATCAATAAAACTTGGGATCGACCCTTACTTTTCAGAATCAATCCTAAGTTTTATTAGGATTGACCTCAAACTTTTGGGACCTAATTGATTATTAGCTTTGCCCTCATTCTATTGTAATTTGTTTCATTCGGTTGTATCTTTTTTCTCTACGGTAACAAAATTTTTTGATCACCATAAACTTATTTTCTCATTTATGATAACAAAATAACATAAACTTGCTTTCTTACATATAAAAGACAGCAATATATATATATATATATATATATGTGTGTGTGTGTGTGTGTGTGTGTGTGTGTGTGTGTGTGTGTGTGTGTGTGTGAACTTACTTGTAAGATTAGCAAGAGAATCTGTTGAGTAGCTGACATTGATACTGTTTGCAGAAGGAACATTAGATGCATAATTTCCTGTATAGTAATTTATTCCAAGGAAATCAAAAGACCCTTTCACCGCATTGGCTTCCTTAGCTGTAAAGTTTGGTAAGCGTTTTCTGACGAGGGAACGCATGGTTTTTCGGATAATGGCCGTATGTCAATGGATGTATAAACCTGTTGAAAATATACTGAAATGAAAACATATTCCAGTTTTCAGATAATAAATTAAGTCTATAATTTGGTTACATGTTAAAAACATTTTAATTTGCCCACTACGATGTAACGTGATAGGAGGGATCCGATCCCCTTACCAACTGGTATAATGGTCAAGAAAATTCACGATTATAATGACCGCAAATATCACAGTATCAAATATCACGTTTCTGAATATTTTGGGTGCTAATAAACGGATGTTCAATAGAAAACCCCATCATTCGAATTTAAAACATTCCTAGATTGAATTTATGCCTACAAAAGTAGTGAATAATGAGATTTGGTCAGTATTTTCTATATTAATGACTTAAAGAATAAGATAACATTATTTAATGAATCGAAATCATGTATGCAAAAAGCTAAAAAGATTTTATCAATAACCAATTACCTATATTTCTAGGGATGCAGATTTTAAATGTAGATGTGTTCAAAACTTGAAAACTGGTGCATGCGTGAAAAAAAGAAAAGAAAAAAAAGGAAACCCCACGCATCCAGTTTTCGTTCCATTACGCCATGTTCGTTACATCATGTGTTTGTTATGTTTTTACTGTTACCATTTCCATGGCCAATACAATTACTTTAAACCCCTGTGACAGAGAAAGAAAAACATGAGTGACATGGTCCCATGGATCAAATTTGTGCATAGAATGTCTCTCCGAGCACCAAAATGTGCGAATTTTTTTTTGTTGAAAACCCCAACTTGTGTACATTAAAAGATGTTTTTGTAGCAGTCTCTCATTAGTTGTGTACACCACATGACGGTCTCACATGGTGTGTTAAACCTATGCAAATTTTCTCGCTTCAACCACACTGACACATTTCAGTTTTGAGATCAAGCTCACCATCCAAGCATAAAATCGAGGGCTCGTTCAGCTGCTTTATGATTCTGTTTACTACTGGAGTAGGGCACCATCCAATGACTGACGAGAACTATCCCTATCTGCCCCTTTTGAGATGCCTATACAAACAACACCATTGCCATCAGGTGGGTGTTATGTAATATTTCTTATGAAGCACTTTAGGAAGCAAATCTATATTCAAAAGATTATTCAATTACTCTTGTACAAGACAGAATTTGTGTAGGGTTTTATTGATCATGAACAGATGGGACCGACTTGGATTAAAATTCGTTTATTTGTAAAGTGAGTCGATATTAATCTTGAACGCATATCTGAAATGGAGTTTAAGCTCAAACACAAGTTCGAGCTTGGTTCATTTAATTAGGAAAAAAAATTTAATCAGATGATCTAGAACATGATGTTTGAAGATTGTCTAGATTTTTGAGCCGATCCCAAGACCTCTTTGCAAGTGAATGATTCAAGCTAGGACAGCCTAGTGCTCGGCTCAATTCGTCGATTCATTTGTACTTCCAGGATGTTCTTGCTCACCTGGTATTTCTCCTTGTACAATTTCACAATTGCTGCGTGGCCAAGGAGCAGGTGGTGGGTAACCACATAAGGCTCGGTGCCGGAGTTGCCAGTGGGGCAACCGTTGGACATCCAAGCAGAACACCATCCAGGAGCAAAGGCGCCGGTGTCATAACCTTGGGAGCTGTATGAATATGGCTCATTAATGGTGGTCCAAAGCTTTACTCTCTCACCAAATTCTTTGAAGCATAGCTCTGCAAAATCTCGAAAATCATCCCTGCCATTCACAACAATATGATGTTAAATTACCATTCGTATAAATAAACTAGTTATTACATGTGTTTGAAGGCACAATAATAAAAAATAGTAAATAATAAACATATTTGTATTAATATTCAAAATCAAATTACAAACATAATGAAGAGATAAAAAAATTTAAGCATAGGTTTGTAGAGGGGTGAGAGGAGGTGGGTAGCAATGGTGGTGGTAGAAGACGGTGATGATTACAGTGGGTGGCAATGACTGTGATGGTGGTGGTGGCGGCGGTAGTGGTGGCGATGGTTGGGGTGGCGGTAGTGATGTTGGTGGTGACGGCGACGACAACGGCGGTGGTGGATGCGGCAACGGTAGTAGTGGCAATGGGGGTGAATGCAACGATGGTGGTGGTGGTGGTGGTCGCAACGACGGTGATGGCGGTGGTTGCGGCGGCAGTGGCGGTGGCGATGGTGGTGGTGGTGGTAGAGATAATGATGGAGCGGTTTTAAACATTATTTTTTTTAAAGTATTTATTATAAATAATTTTTAAAAGTACTTTTAAAAAGTCAAAACACATTTTTAGGGGCCTATTTTTTATATTAAATTTAGAGTAATGCTATATAGACTTAAAAAATAAACTTGATAATCACAACCATTATTAGGACCCACATTGAAATCAATGGTTGTAATTATCAAGTCTACTTTTCAAGTCTAATTTTTAAATTCATGTAGCATTGCTCTTAAATTTAGGGTGTTAATATTAACCGTTAGATTAACTTTAAAGTAAAATTTAAAGCGATCTCAACCGCGAATCTTAAAAGTCATTTTATTTATCTTTTGAGATTTGATAGCTTAATAGAAATTACCCAAAAATATGCAGGTTAAAGGAGAAATGATAATAAAATTACAACTTCTTTGAGAAGTTGTTTGAAAAGTAGAACTTAGAATTTAATTATTTTTTAACAAAAAACAGGACTTATTGGTTATTTTTTTATGAAAATTTAGAGTAAAATGTTTCGGGTTGTAAAATTTAATTTGTGCCATAGAATAAGCATATCCTTTCATGTTTCAGAATGTGTATTTGTTCTTTAGGTGTTGTTCAAAATTTATTTATTCTGAAATACAAAAGTATAAAAATTTACTATCCGTGGGCTTAAAAAACCACCATACTCATCTTCTAGGGCTTGGGGAAGATCCCAGTGAAAAATTGTCACTAAAGGTATAATACCTACACATTTTAGGGAAAAAAGATAGATGAGAGAAATAAAAACCAAAAGCGAGGCATAAACTTTTGGTATAACAATAATATCATGTTATCTGTGACACATGATATTACGATCAAATAACAAAAAAAAAAAAATCATATATGCATGGTATACCCAAAATTTGCACATGCAATGTAATTATTCCAGTTTGTTGCATATACATATACTCTTTGTCTTGTTATTTCGTAACAAAACAACACGTTGATGATGGCGTGACATTACCATTGTTTCAAGAGAGAGAGAGAACCATTTGATAGCAGCTCATTGATGAGGCTGTTATAGAAGGCGACACCCTCCTTGTTTACACCTCCGCTTAGCTTCCCATCTTTCAAACAAGAAAAAAAATTGCATTTTCAGGAGACATAATGGAACAATTGGACATATTGATGTACAAGAAAAACAATCAATTATGCAAACGACAATGAAAAGCTAATGAAATCATCTAAAGAGAATATCTTCTGTAACACAATTATTTGGAATTTCCTAATGTCTTGTAACATGTTATACATTCAACTTATGCACAATATATTTATTGAGTGAGTTTAATAGGTTAATAGTTTATGATTTGAACCCTTTAAGGTTAACTTCATATGCTGTGACATCGTGTCCGAGGGTTGCGTTAAGAACGGCCATGTATTGCATTTAGTAGTCGTGTCATTTTGAAATTAAATCAACGTTCACATGACTCATATATTAAGCAAGTCTAATGAGCTAACTCAATTATGGCTCAAATTCGTTGAAACTGAACTAATATAGGGTAACTTCATGCAAATTCTGTCCAATATGACTTGATATTTCATATTTATGTCTACTTCTAATCCAATATCGGATCCGAATACACTATACCATACTATATGAATTTGGGTTTGAATATAACAATATTGGAACAAATCATGATTTAATCTGAGTTATTTCTCTATTATATAAGTACACGATAACATTGAGTGCTTATTTGACGAAATATAGTTGAAATTCAAATATTATTTTCTAAAAATTAACTTATTAGATTATTCACATTGGATAGAAGTTTTGGATTAAAATGGAGTTTTTAACTGATTCAAATATGGATGGCAAAAATAATTAATTTCAATTTGAAATTTTTGAAGTGGCATTCAAATTTCAATCAGCTGAAATTGGTACAAATGTATAAATTTAAGTAATAGAGGGTTCAATGCACAGTTTACAAACAATGAGGGAGTTATAGCATAGTGAATTACAATAAAACAAATTTTTAACATTTAATATTAGAATGATGACAGACTGACCTTTTTTAGGTGTACTTTAACTTATCTGCATCACATAATTTTCAACCTCTAAGCAACTTGTTGAGGACTACGACTATTTCATAAATATAAAGACAATGTTAGAATTGCACGTTTGGCTGAATACAACTAACCATCCTTATCAACAACTCATTGAAAACAACTGTGTGTGTGTATATAATATTTATATATAATCATGCAAAGTGACAAGACTAGTAATATTCAATTATTCTTTTACGGTTTCATCCGAGTTTTTTTATTTATTTATCAAAATACAGTAGTTTCAAAAGTATTTATCAAATTACCGGGATTTTTATTTAAGTCGTGTTTCGAAAATACGTTTTGCCACTGAAGTTATGTTTCAGAAAAAACACTTTCAAGGTTTTTTTAATTGAAAGCGTGTTCCCAAAACACAACTTTAGTAAAAAAGTAAAAATAACTATAGTTTTGTAAATAAACTTGAAACTGTAATATTCTAGTAAAAAAATTGTAATAAAAGGTAGACTGATAAATAACTTGCAGGATCAATCATGCCCAGTCAAAATCAACGTCATACTTGTCTCATGAGTGTCAATTTAAAAAAGATTACAAGTATTATATTATGATAACAAGTATACAAAAGTTGACAACATACCTTATATGGATGAAATGTTGAGTCTCACACTTTATTGCTAATTTAGTCATCTTCTTTTAGGGGTTTCTCTTCCATGAATAATTATTTAATGTAAGATTATTATTTTTAACACACTTTTAAACTTTAGCCTCATCAATTAAGAAGTTATCAACAAGAACAATACATTAGTTGACTGTGGTTTCAACTATGGTATCGAAAAATTATTTTTTAGAATCAAATATATGTCTGCTCTTCTGAACCAATAAAAATGTGCTCCTTGTAAAATTTTATTATTTTTTATTTTGATTTTTTTATTATTTTTATAATCACTTGCCATAAATGAATCAACCGAAGATCATTGGTCACGAATCATTTTTTGGGCACCCAAATTGTCACTGATTTAAANTTATTATTTTTATTATCACTTGCCATAAATGAATCAATCGAAGATCATTGGTCACGAATCATTTTTTGGGCACCCAAATTGTCACTGATTTAAATTCTCTTGCAAAACAATCGGATATTAGAAAAAGTAAGAAACGAGTATAAGATTATATACAAAGATTAGGGTAAAAATTCGGAGCTTGATGATAAGTTTTTTTGTCAAGTTTAAGGTCAACTTCATTTGACTCAAAATCTTAGTAGTATTCATAGCCCAAAAACATGTAAGCACATGTTAACTATTCCACAGAGGAAACTAAAGAAACTAGTATGAGCTATACACAAAGGTTTGCCACGAAAATTTTCAATTTTGTTTATCAATGAAGTCAATAGTACATTTGTACCGATAAAAATGTATCATGTTAAATTGTTAATAGAGCATTAGTGGCTATCTTATTAAAGAGATTAGTAAAAATAATTTTCTTACTAGGTAACACTCTTGACCAGGAGATGGAGAATCTGAAACCACCCAATCCTATCTTTTTCATCAGTTGTATGTCTCCCTGTCACACATTTGCAATCGGGTTTATTGCAAAAACTAAGATAAAATATGATATAACAGAAAGTTATATTGAAACTCCATCAATGAGAATCACCATTCATGTGCATGACCTACCCTTGTAGGTACATAATCACATACCTCGTAACAATGATAAAAGTCGTCCGCTACATCGCCGTTGCTCCTATTCAATATTTTACCTATAAATCAATCAAGTTATTACAAAAAGATTGCCACTTTGAAAAAGATTGCCACTTTGAAAAACATTGCCATACGAACGCCCCCCCTCCCAGAAGGAAAAAAGCAATAAGAACATTGACTTAGATTAAAGGTAACAATACCATGTATTGNCGATGATAACGCCCCCCTCCCAGAAGGAAAAAAGCAATAAGAACATTGACTTAGATTAAAGGTAACAATACCATGTATTGTATATTATGATAATCGCATTTGGCAAAGATTGTCTTACTGACGCATCACATACAGTAGAAAACTACGTCATAGACCGAAATCAAAAGAATGGGTGCTTATTGAGGCAGATTACTGCCACAGAGCTAGAAAATTATTCAAAACCCCTTCCTGAGTGGTCGACCCATTCCTGCAACTTCTCAGTGAGTTCTACTCATCATTTTTCGGCCCAAAAGCATCAATTCGGCTACGTTTTGCACAATTTCTATTTATTTCGGAATTTTTGGTACTTTTGTAATTTCAAATGTTAGGCTTGGATTTCGAGCCAATTTCAGTCTGTTAGGGTTTCTTTACATGAATTGGATAGCAATACTATTGAATAGTTTTTGGTATATTACATATGTGTGTATGTGTGTGCGCGTGCGCATGTATAACAAAGAATTATTTTCTTCCCTTCTCCATTTGTTCTGATGTTCTAAGAAACAATAAAACACCATTGAAGAACTTTATCCTGGTGCTATCTATGATAATTCATAGGGATAAAGTTTTTTAGTTTAGCTTGATGGAATTCAATTCTGGTACCAATTTTATTTGCAAGCAAAGTTATAAAATTAGCTTGGATGAAAGATATGATATGTGACTTATTGTTTATTCAATTCTGCAATGCTTGGTAAAACCACACTAAATTTTCAAAATCCCAAGTGTTCAAGAACTTGTTATACCAATCAATTCATGCAACTAATAATGGTTCTGAGAACATATCTATGTTGTTTCCATATCCAAAGGAGAAAACAAGTAACTTGATGGTTAAATTTTAATTTGTGGGATCTGGGGGACCCAAACCCCCCAGACCCCACTATAGCAAACTCCATCACTAAATGCAAACAAGACAATAAGTTGCATTTTGCGTGAGAGGTGAATAACAATTTGTTTTTGAATCACATCGCAATTTTTTCATGATATTGAGGGTGTAATTTGAGATTTCAAACAAGGGCCCAATTTTGCCCGTTGGTGATTGCAGGTTCAAATTGTATCCCCTTCCCTATCCTCCTCCCCACCCCAAAAAAAAGTATAAAAAAGTGGGTGAAATTTGAGATTTCAAACATCTTTTAGGGTACAAAGTGAGATTAACTCAAGAAAAATACCAGCAAAATACACTGTGTATCTGTGTGTTTGTCTGTGTGTGTGTGTGTGTGTGAGAGAGAGAGAGAGAGAGAGAGGGAGAGGGAGGAGAGGGAAACCTGGATATTTGTGGGTGAAGGTGTCCCATACACTGAGGCCTCTACCACCTTCTTTTACTGCTCCTTCATACTGCAAAATCAAAAACGTAACANGGGAGGGGGAGGAGAGGGAAACCTGGATATTTGTGGGTGAAGGTGTCCCATACACTGGGGCCTCTACCACCTTCTTTTACTGCTCCTTCATACTGCAAAATCAAAAACGTAACACATTAAAGAAAAAAAAAGTGCAATGCATGCATTATTTTTTGCATAGTCTCGTACAAAAATAAGCTCATGGAAAGCTCACTTTCTTAGTTTCAAAATAATCTCACATTTTGCCTCCCTATTATTGTTCAATCTCTTTAAACGGGCTAGTTCTCCAAACCATTTGTGAAACGAATTGTTAAAAACCTATTCTGTAGAGTTTCATCGTTAAACAAATTATGTTGTGTCGAACTCTTCTCTAATGACACTTGCTTTGAGTTAAACTTTGCATTTGATAAAGTTGTGACGACTTCTTGACTAATAAGAATTACTTGGTGTGCGTTCAAACCGTGTTTTGAGTTTCATTATAATATTAATTTTTATTTTTTGGTGTTTAAATAGATATATAGATAGATCACTCTATATATCCATTAAGGAGCATTGTTTTGTCTCTCGGCACCACAAAAATATCTGCTAAAAATCTCACCGCACTTACGTTGGCACCAAAGTTAAAGTTCTACCGCGAGCTCTGCAAATTGAAGAATATATTTACTCCACCGAATTGCCGTAATTATGAAGAGTTAAACTTAAGCACTAAGCAAAAAAATTCCGTGTACGCCAACTACTCGGTTTATGATATAATTGTATATTTAAGATAAAAATATAGTACCGACTTGAGAGTTAGGCAAGCAAAATCTGTGTTTAACATATCCTTTTGGAGCTAAAAAGATAAAGACCAAGACTGTACCTGGTAGGCAGCGGAGGCTGCTCCGAATACAAAACCAGGGGGGAAACTAGTGTAATTAAATGAAGGCGAAACACTACTTGCTATCCCAAGAGCCAACAAGTTGACTAGGACAACCAGTAAAAGAGAGCTTTGAACTGCCATGGCTAACTATGAGTTCTGGTCTTCCTCAGCACTCTCTTAAATAGAGTGCAAAATGACGAAATCCTCTACACAAGTCGAAGGAAAAATTGCTCTTGGGACCCCTTAACTATCCTTGTATTATATTACCCCCTTAGCTATCACATTTATCACATTGCACTTTCGGTTATTTTTATTGGTTTCACATTCCTTCACTTATATGTGAATATTAGAACCGCGCGTGCTGGGCAATTTTCATCGAAAACATTCCGGTTGTTTGGCTATGAAGAGTGAGAAATTAATTCAATTAGTTCAGAAGATAATGTGAGAATCTTAATAGTTGATAGTGTAAAGTGAAAAAAAAAACGTATAAAGTGAGATCAGAGCCCTAACTCGGGTGTTCAAAGTGTAATTTTCCTAAATTCTAAAAAAAGATATGACTGCATAGTTTTGAAACTTTTAAAAATATTTCTCATCCAGAGGTTGCTTGCTGCACTAATTTCTTGAATCCATCACCCAACATCTTGGTATTGGTAGCGAAATACTACCAGCACTTTGAAAATCTCTGATTAGCTATACTCTGCAATCTTTGGACAGTAACTACATCATGATCAACACGACAGAATATAAATAATCTATTTGGATTTTTTAAGATCAGATAATAGTAATGTTATTGACATTGGATAGATCATCGCGATTCACGTGTTTATGAAGATGAAATCCATATCAAAATTGGACGTGCAAACTCGAAAATGGATGAAGAAAATATATACACCGTTATGCAGACATGATTTTGTAATGAGCTGGTTCCGATCATGGTTTGTAGTTTTGAATCCATAAGTACATTTGTTAGTCCACATCGTGACATCTGAATAGCATTACTCTTTTATTGAACGACTAGTTATTGTTTGTGCTTGAAAGCACAGAGTAATAAAAAATAGTAAATAATAAACATATTTGTATTTATATCCAAAATNGGCTAGTTATTGTCTGTGCTTGAAAGCACAGTGTAATAAAAAATAGTAAACAATAAACATATTTGTATTTATATCTAAAATCAAATCACAAACATAAAGAAGAGATAAATAAATTTAAGTATCAGTTGTAGTAAAGGTGAGAGGTGGTGAGTGGCAATTGTGGAGGTAAGAGACAGTGATGGTGGTGGAAGNAAAGAAAAGATAAATAAATTTAAGTATCAGTTGTAGTAAAGGTGAGAGGTGGTGAGTGGCAATTGTGGAGGTAAAAGACAGTGATAGTGGTGGAAGGTGGCAATGACCGTGGTGACGGTGGTTGTGGAGATGGTGGTGGTGGTGATGGAGGCGGTGGTGGTGGTGGTGGTGGCGACGACGACAGTGGCAACAGCGGCGACGACGGTGCCAATAGCGGGGACGATGGTGGCAGCAGTAACAGTGGTGGTGGTGGTGGGGGCGGCGGCGACGACGACGGTGGCGGTGGTGTTGGTGGCGGTTGTAACGGTGGGTGGTGGTGGCAGCGGTGGTGGTAGAAGTAGTGGTGACATGGTTTCAAACACTATTTTTTAAAAAAAATACTTATAAAAAATAATTCTTAAAAGTACTTTTAAAAAATCACTCCACACATATTCTTATGGCCATTTTTTTCTATTAAATTTAGATTATTAATATTAATTGTTAGATTAATTTTAAAATAAAATTTAAAGTTATCTAAACCGCGAAAAACAAAAATCATTTTATTTATCTTTTGAAATTTGAATTGTAAGCTACTTTATTATAAACATATTTATGTTCATATCCAAAATCAAATTACAAACATAGAAAAAGAGATAAATGAATTTAAGCATCGGTTTGTAATAAAGGTAAGAGATGGTGGACAACAGTGGCAGTGGTAGGAGACGGTGATCGTTGTGGTGGTTGACAATGATCGTGGTGGTAGTGATGGTGGCGGCGAAGGTGGTGGTAGGAGATGGTTACGGTTGTGGTGGTAGTGGCAATGACAATGGTGGTGGTGGTGACGGCAACGACGATGGTGGTGGTGGCAGTGGAGGCGAAGGTAGTGGTGGCGATGACAGTGGCGACGACAGTAGTAGTGACAGCGGCGATGGTGTTGGTGGTGACGGCGACGGTGGTGATGGTGACACTGACAGCTACGGCGACGGTGGTGATGGTGACACTGACAGCAACGATGGTGGTGGTAGGGGTGGCGGTGGCGACAACAATGCTGGTGGTGGCAGTGACGGCGGCAGTTATGGTGATAGGGGCGGCGATGGTTGTGGTGGAGCGGTTTCAAACACTATTTTTTTTAAAGTACTTATAAAAAATAATTTCTAAAAATACTTTTAAAAAGTCATTTCAAACACACCATTAGGGTCTATTTTTCATATTAAATTTAGGGTATTAATATATAGCCGTTAAATTAACTTTAAAGTAAAATTTAAAATGATTTGAACTACGAATAACAAAAATCATTTTGTTTATCTTTTGAAATTTGAATTGTAAGTTATTTTATTATATTATATAGGTAGAATAATTATAACAATTCAAAATTGAAAAGTGACAAGGAAATCCATGCTATTTACTTAAGTTTGAATTAATATTAGAGTAAAAAATTTGATTTAATACATATGCTCTAACGAAAAAATTTAAATTTAAATGAAAACAAATTCAAAAGAAGAATAAAATATGACCATTAAATCGTTAAAATAGATTAAAATCTAACTGTTCAAGATTTAAATAAAAATTTGAATTTCTATTCATTTGGTAACAGTTTGAGTAAATAACTGGAGATTGTTTTTAGTTTATTTTTTTTTCAAATTTAAATTTCAGTAAGAGTTTTAATAAAGATTAAAGATGCTCCAAGAGCCTACATGTGGTTAGGCTCGAGGCGTGAAATTTTACATATACGTATCTATCACTATATTTCAATGTCTACCCCTCATGATCAATCAATTACCCCACATAGGGCCCGAATAAAATCAAATTGCCTAATGTATAAATAATCTAGTAGGGTTGTTGATCATTTCGAGGTTGCTTGTTGCACTCAATTAAAAGTGCACGACAGATTAATAGTAAATTATATATTTTTTTAATTTAAAAAGTACGTGATAATAATATTATCGTTAATATATTTTTCGTTAGATTGATCATCACGACTCACATTAGTTTATGAAGATGAGTTTGTTACGAAATAAAACGTGTAAACTTGGAAGACAAAGTGGAAGGGTCGTGAATGGAGAAAATATATACACTACAATATACATCTGATTTTATAAATTAATTTGGATTTTTGAAATGCAGAAAGAACTTAGAATGTAGCAAGTATAATGTATTGCTGGATAGTGGTACGGCACAATATATAATCTGATTTGATCATAATTTGTTTCAATAAGTACATATTCCCGGCTACAACGTAGAGTCTAAATTTGAGAAAGTTACTGACCCCATTGCTCTAGTTTTTTTAAAATTCACACAGTTTTTTTTTTACAGGGTGTTTAAATTTGCGTCGACTACTTCCTCGAACTTGAATAGTAGCCCGTAGCTCGGATTATTGCCAAATTCCAACTCATCCCCTTAGATTCAAGGAATTCATTGACTGGGTTATCTTTATTTTTTGGCTCCTTTATATGTGCTTTAAAGTATTTTGATTGCATAAGCAACATAAAAACAAACCATGATCAAAATACCGCCATATTATGAAAATTTTCATTTAAAAGATACTCTACTCATATTTGATTTATTTATTATTTTGTGACTAACGAATTGTGTTATATCTTATATGAACCATGTATAACTGATCTATAAATAATTCATGTCGTGTAATTCTTCTTATTATTTTCATTCATACCCGATTTATTTATTAATCGTATCATGTTAGGTCCACTTATTTATTTAACGGGTAACTTAAGGAAGAATCAAACCCTATAATGTTGTGTCGTGTTAACGGATCGTGTCACATTTTGACACCTTTAAAACAAATCAATGGAGTCATAAAAAAAATTAAAATAAGACATGTTCCATTTAATGAGATAATACAATAAATGTGAATAAAGGTAGTGTTCCAAAAGATAAATAATTTTATTAATCCGAAAAAGAGATAATATAATAAAACTCACAACAGCCCACAAGGGTGTAGGAATTATTTAATCAATTTCCATTAAAGCTGATGAAAATGAAGTTGAAGTACGTAGCATGCTACAACTAGGAATGAACTGTGAATTTTCAGCTTTAGCTTCACATACTCCAGTTTTATCTCTCTAACAATAAAGACTCATCATTGAGTTGATTTCTGGAGGAATTTCTTAAACCAAAAAGCTGAGAGTTTGAGGTATCTTTTCAAGTTGTCTTTGTAATCTATGTAGGTGAGACCAAAACGGACGGTGAAACCAGCATCCCATTCAAAGTCATCAAGGAATGACCACACAAAGTGTCCCTTTACATTTGCTCCCTTCCTGCAAAAACACAGCTTGAGAGAGAGAGAGAGAGAGAGAGTACTCTTTTATACCTTTTGAACAGTGTATTTGGTGATAAGGGTTGGGAATGGGCAGGATCAAGCCTAACTGCCCATCAGGTTGGCCCAACCAGCGCCTAACAGAGTGGGCCAGAAATGTGACACATAGCTTGCCTATCGTGTTCATCCTCATTGATAGGTTTATAAGCCATGTGATGGGCGGGCCTATCAAAAGGCCCACCATTATAAGCCTTTATCGGGCCAACTAGTCGTTTGTAACTGGCCCAAAACATTATTCACGTATCAAGGCCCTTTGATTGGAATATTGGAGTGCCCACAAAATGCCATGTGACAGCTTTGGTAGACCCATATTCTTATGGATCATTGGACTTTTGGCCCACACCATCTGTCACGGGCCCAATACCGAGGCTTAAAGGTGTACTTGGAGATTTTTTTTTAAAACCTTACTAACATTTTTTAGGTTGCACCTAAAACTGTTTTTTCCTAAACTCATGCATGCTTTGTGCTAGTAGTTTACCAAAGTGCAAAAGTGTTGTATAGCATTATTAGCTGAAAACACTCACTTGATAGCTTGTTGAAGATACTTAAAGTGCCCTTGGTAATACTTTATCCTCAACTCATCTTTTATGGCTTTTTTAATAGGCAGTGAACTATTGTTCTGATCTGCCATCCCTGTAAATCAGCAACAGATAAGTATTATACCTCAAAAAATAGAATTCAGATCTTTTCTATTATACTGTCACTCAATACTAGATTACCCATTCACATTGTATGAGTGAGGGGTCCACTTGTAAATAGTGGATCCCACTTGTATTAATGATAGAAGTGTTCTAGTATTGAGTGTAACGGAGAGAATTTTAATTCAAAAATAAGTCATCTATGAGATAAAGGTCTTTAAATGGTTGGTGATTTTACCATTCTCAGTGATGTAAATAGCTGGATTGTTGTACTTCTTTTTTATGTAGAGCATGAGATCTCGAATTCCCCTTGGACAAAAGAAAAGCCAACTCAAAGCAGTCTGCAAAACATTATAGTTAGACTCCGTAATTCATCATTGATGATCAGGGACGGAACCAAGATTTTATCTTGAGGGGACCAACAATATCAGACAAAAATTTAATTCAATAGGGTTATTTAATGGTCATTGTCAATGATAAGTTTTTATTTATAAAGTACCAATTAAAATTAATTTTTATGCAGTGGCATCAAAAAAATTATTTTTGAGCACAAAACTCAAAAGTAGTTCATACCATCATAAAAATTTATTTGTGATAATCTTCTCTTTTTTTTTTCTTGTTTATAATGCAATCTTATGTCTATAATATATCTCTGTTGATGTTGGTTGTGAAGTATGAGCTTCGTTGGAAAACAGGTAAAGGTTAACAATTTTCAACATGAACGGTTAAATGATTAGACTTCAATACTACATCATGATTTTAAGATCGTCATCATCCCATTAGTTATAGACGTATTGAGTTAGTGTGCAATCCAAACAACTCGATTTTGACTCAACAAACACTTTAACTTATATTCTATATTTAAAAAAAAATGTCTAATTTTTGTTATTTCCTTCCAATACTTCTTGATCAAATATGCATAGTGAATTTGCTTCAGAGAAAAGGGGGTCTTAGTTTTAGGATTTTGGTTTCCTGAGTTATTTTTTTTGACTTGAACCAAAATAATATGATCCAAATATTGAACGACTCAAAACACACATATATGAATAGGTTAGAGAGAGAGAGAGAGAGAGGGGTACCGGTTGACCAATAGGTTTCCCATCCTTCTCCGCTGAACCAAATAAGAACGTTATTACGCAAACATTTAGTGAAAACTTGATTAAAAAAAAAAATCATTGTCAATAAAAGTAAACTCCTAAACACATGCATGAATTATATGTTCCTTTTTTCCCATTTAAAGACTTACTGGTAAGATCAAGATGATTGTCTGTTGTGTAGCTGAGGTTAACTCTATTGACTGAGAGCATCGGAGAAGCATAATTACAGGTATAGTAATTTATGCCCAAGAAATCAATTGATAACATCTTGGATTGCTCCATAGAGAATTTGGGCAATCGGTTCCCCACATTCGATCTCATGCTTGGTGGGTAGTCACCATAAGTAATTGGGTGCAGAAACCTGCAAAAATTCCGGGAAAACAAAAACAGGATTAGGTCTTTTACATAGATATGTCGTTTTTGGTTTGGGTATTAAAGGATGAGATCAGACTGAATTAGTCAAATGGTAACTTAATACTATGTTTGGATCTCCTCTCTTAATACTGGTCTATGCTGAAGTTTCATTTAATATCTCATTTTTAATATAACTAATAAAATATAATATGTGGCATTATACGAGACATGATTGGTGTTAATATAAAAAATGACTAGAGTAACCCTATATAGCAAATAATCATGTATTCATGTAGGGGTATTTTGCTTTCTTAACATAGTATCACATATTAATCCGACATCCAAACATAGAATCAGTAAAAGGGAAATGGATCAATACCTTATCTTTGACTTTGAATCAAGCATGATATATCCAGGATTAGATAAAGTGGTCAATCAAGTACTATAATCGGTATGAATTAGATTAGAATCAATTATGCAATCAATCTCATTGTGACCAAATCAAATATGACCATAAAGCAATCATTCTAAAGTTTAAAATAGTCTGAGGACAGTTTAAAATAACTAACGAAAGTGACCACGTGGATGTTAATAGGTTGAGAGGTGACACTTACCATCCTAACCAAAAGTCGAGAGCCCTGTAGGGAGCCTTGAGGCCTTCTTTTGTTTTAAGTTTTGGCAGAAACCAATGAGTTACTAATGTGATCCCCATCTCTCCCTTTTGAGAATTCTGCATCCACTCAAATGCATTTAGTTGCCACAATCCATCAATAAACTAAGTGCCCAACAGAAGAAATAAATAAATAAATAGCAAAACCTATTGACCAAGAGCAGTTGTTTTTTTTTTTTTTTGGGTCCTCCCATGTTATTTTCAATTGATTTTGGGTGAGTATTGTAAATGGGGTATAATATATGAATTATTTTTGATTAATAAAAATCATCTTACTCAATTGGAAAAAAGAGAAAAAAGAATTGTCAAATGTTATGGGAGCTGAATACGATAAAATAAAATTTATTATATTATTAATAAAAAGTCCATTATAGCATCGACCCGATAGGTCAATTAGAATTGGACTTTTCATCCATGGGCATTGTCAGCACGGGCCATTGTTGAGTGGACAGGACCGGTGGCCCGTTTCTGACCCTTACCCTTGGTTATTATATATCTTCTTTGATTCCTTTCTTTGCATTATGTAACTTCTGTATATAACTTGCTGAATAAAGAAAACAGTATAGACATTTAAGTTATAACTTGTGCAAAAAGTAACTACCACCTGATACTTCTCTTTATATAACCTAACAGCAGCTGCATGAGCAAGAAGTTGATGGTGTGCTACGACGTAGGGTTCTATGGCAGAGTTACCCTGGGTGCAATTTCCGACATAGTTGGAACATCGACCAGGCGCATGAGTTCCCGTCGCGTACCCAAACATGCTGACTGACAATGGCTCATTCAACGTGATCCAATGCTTGACCCGATCACCAAATTCTTTGAAGCAAATGTCCACATAGTCCCGATAATCGTTCCTGTTTAAGGCATAATTAAATTGTACCTTTTAATCATATGGCATATTGTTAATAATATAGATGAGTATTTGATCATGTGTATGTTTAACAAATAAACAATAATGATGGTCATAACGATTGTCAAATTTTCATCTATTTTCAATAGGAATTTTTGCCCGAAAAATGTGGAAAATGAGGAATTGTGAGTGTCTCTCTCTATATTACCAACTTTAAAAAAAAAAAAAAAAAAAAAAGCCAGTTCATTTAACATGTTAAAACCAGGTGTTTAATACGACGAAATTTATTATTAATTCATTGATAAACTATACTTGTATGACTTTTTTACTTTTGCTTGGATCCTTCCACTTTGTATTTCTGGAGGTTGGTTCTCCTCCCTTGTACTTCTTTTCTTTTTAATTATATATACAGGTAGCGGTTTTGCCAAAGCCCCACCCACATTGGGTGGCTTTGAAGAATAAAAAAAAATATATTTGTATGACCTTTGTACTACGCCCGCCCATGTCCAAATGTTAAAAGGGTGTAAGTGAAAAAAAATTTATAGTTTGACCCTCTGGTTTTTGTTTTTGTTACATAATGTCCCTAAAATTTCGTATCCATTACACATGTACCATTAATGGCCGTTGTCATTTTCTAAAACCAGGATGTTTAACAAATAACTTACACTATGTTGGCGTGTAAAAATCCGCCATATTCGTCTTGCAGAGGCTGAGGAACATCCCAGTGGAAAAGAGTGACAAATGGTTTCAAACCTGTTATTATAACAACAATTTAGGGTTAAAGGGTGTGGTACAGAAGAAGTTGAAAGAGGGAAGAGAGAGATTGGGTCGTCACCGTTGGATTTGAGCTCATTGATGAGATCATTATAGAATTTGATTCCCTCTTGATTTACTCCTCCACTAATCTTTCCACCTGAGAGGAGAGAAAAACATTGCCATCTGAGAGCAACATCATAAACAAAAATGGAGAAATAAATCTCTTGGTGAGGCTTATTTCTCAAGTATAATAAATAATGGGCTGTGTCAAACAAGATGTATGCGTGTCTATCTTGTATTGTGGTAAAGTTTAATCAATTCATACCCAACTCATTTATAACCTAATATAATCAAGTTTGTGTCGTCTATAGCCGAGTTCATGTCTACCCTCTTATTAAATGGATATAACCAATCAATCCAATAATGACCCGACTTTCAAAAGATAATCCCAAGTTAGTAAAGAGTGATTACAAGTATAGTAATCTTACTTGGTAATAATCTAGACCAGGAGATGGATAGCCTGAAAGCATCCATACCAAGTCCTTTAAGCAGTTGTATGTCCTTCTGTAACATAAAAATGCATAATCCTTTCTTATACATGTAAATTAATTGCAAATAAGGCCACTATCTTATGTCAAAATTGCATATATGCACAGATTCAAGGAATTTAAATATATTGTGTGAATTTGACTTGGTATTTTTTGGTAGGTGATTATATTGAATATGAACTCGGTCTTACCTTATAACGATCATAAAAATCAACCGCTACATCTCCTGTACTATGGTCCAAAATTTTTTCTGCCATACAAAAGAGATATTCTCGATCATCGAAGGCCAAATAAACACTACCAATATCGTTTGCATGTGAATCTAAAGAAAAATAAATGATCATCCACGTTTAGAGAGCGAATGAATTTCACATTTAAGCGTGTGTTTGGGTGTGCATCTGTTGCCATTTTAATTCTTGTATATGGTGAGATAGTATGGAAGACGAAGTTGGGTCATCTGATTAATTCTAGTTCTTTTTTGTTTTGTTGAAGACGACAAATGCTTGTTAATGCCATTTTACCCTTGCCATTGACAGAGTTCGTAGTACATAAATATGTTTTGAGGTGAGAGGGTCATGTGCAAATATGCCAAATCACAGAGGATTTGCCAAATTTTATATGCCTGTTTGTAGTGTTTAATCTTTTTCAATTCAAAGAAAAAATGGCAAATATATGTTGACTTCCTCAACTATGGCATTAATTCCACTTTTTTCTTGAATTATTGAATTTCTCACATTATCCCCTCAACTACGATTAATGGTTTCACCTCAACCTAAAAGTAAACAATAATTATATTTTTGACAAAAAAATATCAATGAGTTTGACAAAGTGGAACGAATTACCATATTTTGGGGGTTAGAGTGAAATAATTTTTCGTTGTTTGTAACAACATTAATCAAGTAAATCTTAATCATAGTTGAAAGTGAAATGTGAGACAAAAGTCATAGTGGAGAGTGTCGTTTATCCTAAGAATTGCTATTCATTTTGTGGTAGCTAGACATGATTAATTCATCGTTGACTTAATGTGATAAGGTTGATGTCTTCATAGGCCAAGAGCTGGACTGGAATCTCAATGGAGATCCCATGTCTATTGTAAAAAGTGTTATGAACTTCATTGCTTTCCACAGAGAGAGAGAGAGAGAGAGAGAGAGAGAGAGNTGTAAAAAGTGTTATGAATTTCATTGCTTTCCACACAGAGAGAGAGAGAGAGAGAGAGACCTGGATGTTCATGTGTGAAAGTATCCCATATACTAGGACCTCTGCCTCCTTTATGTGCCGCTCCTTCAATCTATGCACTCAACAATTAATATGAAAGAAACACACACATGTACACACTCATCAACACACACAATTATCCAGTTTTACATGCATGCACACATAAAATGCTGAATTCTCACCTGGTAAGCTGCCGATGCCGCGCCAAATACAAAATCCGCCGGAAAACTACTCCGGTTAAGCGGAGTGGAGAAACTAGCCGGTGGTGTATCACCGCTGCAATGAGCCAACGAATTGGCAAGGACTAGGAGGGTGAAGATGAGACCTCTAATACCCATATTGCTATATGTGCTTCAAATGTTGCACCATATACAAAGAAGAGCTTCAAATATATATACTTGTAGTGCTGCTGCTTGCTGCATTTCGTGGTAAGACTACTAAGTCTCAGTTTCAAAATATTAAACAGTATCATCATGCAAGATGTTAAACACGCGCAATCGACGTGGTCAATATTGTAATGGTATGTAATCTTTTAAATTTCAACCATTTGAGCACGTCGTTATGATATAAACACAAATAATGCACAGAATCGCCCATTTTTTAAAAAAGAGTTCATTGTAGTTTGCACTCTAAATTTTTTCACCCCAAGCGTAAATAATATGAAGTAAGCATGAACTTATCAATCAAATCAAACCTGTTTTGGGTTAGAAGTTTGTGTGGTTTATTAGATAATTGGTTGGGCTCACGATTATCACAATTCACTAAATTTTTAACGATTTATAATTTTGGTACATCGATCTCAAACAAGGTGGGTTCGTAATCCAGATTACCAAAATAGACAACCCCAAATTATAATACTAGCTCTAAATCAATTCGCTTTAGAACATGTAGTACAAATATAAAATACATATTAATCAAATAAATGTTTATAAATTTATAATTATATATTATTTTAGATAATAGAAATCAAGTACAATTATAAGATAAATAATAACTAACTTACTATTTATGAATGTTCCGTAATATATAATGTTGTATAATAATAAAAGCGATCTACATAAGAGTTCCAAAACGAATTGCGATTCACAACATTGTACCCGATAAATCTATTCTCATTGTACTGCATATCTAAAAAAAGGTCGTACCAATACCTGTACTCTTACCACGTACCAAAGCATCCCACGATATGGGTAACATTGGTTGGGCTTTGATTTCCAAAACAAGTGTGTTGTGACCAATAAGCCCTTTCTTATCATGATCAAAAAAAAAAAATAAGTAAGCCTTTTCTTATGTCATGTGAATTGCACGAGGGGTGAAATAAACTGAAAATGGAATAGGAGTTATTTAGTGGACCAGATTGAGATAGATTTGTTTGATTCGGGGTGCAATTTTGGAAAATTGAACTATTAGGAAGAAACTTCAGAATTTCAGAAACTTTTGGGGTGTAAAGTGAAATTAACCTTTGAAAAAATATATTCAATTAGGGTTGTTCAAAGAATCAAGCTGAATATCGAGATCTGCTTGATTTTAGCTCGGAAACAGTACAATTGATTTGATGGACAACTCATCTTATTGTAGGTGTGATCTTTGGATTCACTTGGACTTAAGCTCGAATTCAAGCTCGTGATACAAAAAAGAGGCAAATCGAGTACAAGATTTAAAAATCTAATTAAACTTTGCAAACTGGACACAGGCCAGTGTTTGTCAAGTCAATGACTCCATGAGCATGTCAATAAACAAGAGACTCGGCTCAATTAATACACCATGAAATTGGCACGGGGCAAAGGAGATATATGGATTGTATACGATATGCAATTAATGTAGATCTGAAATCATGAAACATCGTGCATTATTACTAAATACTAGAAGAAGTTGCACATGAATTATGGTTCATTCATCGATTGTGGAACCAAAAATGGTATATTTAAATCCGATCCGGATTTGGAACAATAAAAAGTGACTAATCTATAGCCCAGAGTCCAAGTTTTTCAAAGTCACCGATTGAAACACAAGTATGGATTGGTGAACCAATATCTTCGTATATTAAAATAAAAAAAAAGGTCAAAAATGATATGGCTTGACTTATTTATTAACGATGGAGAATTATTCAACCCTCGTCTTTTTTAAGCTTGTAGCAACTGTAATTCAAAATGTGTGTAATCACANCACAAGTATGGATTGGTGAACCAATATCTTCGTATATTAAAATTACAAAAAAAAGGTCAAAAATGATATGGCTTGACTTATTTATTAACGATGGAGAATCATTCAACCCTCGTCTTTTTTAAGCTTGTAGCAACTGTAATTCAAAATGTGTGTAATCACATATAAAACCATACACTGTGGATGGGGGTGTCCATGGGTCAGGGTGTCTATGAATTCCGTTATTCAGTTCGAAAAAAATAAAAAGTTCGATAGACCCAATAGTTAGTTCGTCTAAACCCGAACCCCATATTCTTTAAGAAAGAGCTTGAGATTGCCCTCAAATCCATTACCCGACACATGAGTTTGCCCGCAAAAACTTGGCTCATGCGCCCATGAGCCAGCCTGCCCACCTAGCCCAATCACCTCGCCTGCCTACCATGTCTACCCTTCCACCCAATCGTTTGAAAAAAATTTGACTATTGAAACTTTGAAAGTTTGGTGGTAATATATGACTTTAATCTACTTTATATAAATAAAATTATTTATTATTTAGTATTTACCCATTTTGACTCTATTTTTAATTAAAAAATATAATTTTAAAAAATATTAAGTTAAAAATGAGTGACTGGTTGGGCTGTGGGTAGCCTACCCCCACCCAAAACCCGGCCTAGCCTGTCCAATAACTCGTCTGGGTAAGGGCTTGAGNATTTTGTATAAATAAAATTATTTATTATTTAGTTTTTATCTATTTTGACTCAATTTTTAATTACAAAATATAATTTTAAAAAATATTAAGTTAAAAATGAGTGACTGGTTGAGCTGCGGGTAGCCTATCCCCACCCAAAACCCGGCCTAGCCTGTCCAATAACTCGTCTGGGTAAGGGCTTGAGCTTACACAACTCAAGTCCGGTCAGAACTATAGACACCCTAACTGTGGAAGATAAATGTAACACTAATCTCACTAAATCAGTGGGAAGTTCAGTTTGAGTGTTCATGGATTAGGTGGATCTATAGACTCTGAGTTGGTGACATGAAGTGTAGTGCAGTTTGGTAAATGCATGTGTTTTGGACACAAAAACTTATAAATTCGGATCATATCAACTTAATATAACACTGAAGTCAACAAATACTAAAATATGAACATTGATCCATCGACCATGGATGGACAATTACCACATGTTGAAATTCTGACATTGTTCGAACTATTTTGACCTAGTGACCTTTCAATTCTCTGAACAAGTATACGTTTGGACTTTATATTTCTCATTTTTGGCCTAGTCCAATGCCATACTCATTCGTGTCCTTGAATGCTTAGCTTGCATTTGTCAGTAGATGCAAATATGAAAGAGTAGTAAACAACTCAATCGAAATATCTTTGATTTAGTCAAACTTCTACAAGTTGGCTTGGAAGATTATTTCAAGCATTGAATGTAACGAACTTCGAGATTTGAATTGAAAAAACTCGGGAAAAAAAATGTTGGTTAAATACGAAACTGTTATATATATATATACTAATATTTACTAGTAATGATTTCTTTCACATTTATATATTTGTTTTTTTGGGCAAATATATTAATATATTTGTTAGTTGCTAAAGTTACTATTTGAGAATAGTGTAAATTGCCAAAGGGTTACATTACATCCCTTCTAAAATAATGTCTATCAGCATACAATATCGGAAAAAAATGTATGTTAGCATTTAAATGAAAGGTCGCAACTTGCATCTTGATGCAAGTTGCGACAAAAGATTTAAAATTATTATTATTTTTTATCTGTTATATCTAGTTTCTTATTTTTCTATGGTTCAATTCTAGTCAGTCGCACGTATTTTTTAAATTAGACATTGCGTTATGGAGATAGAATTTCATGAGTCAATCTACATCATAGTGGAGAAATTACCATCTCAAAAATAACATCTTGGACGTATCTTGCCTAATTACTTTCCTATCTATTCTATCTTGTATTGATTCTTCTACTTCAATTTCTTGTACCATGGGTTACCCTCAACAAAAACTTGAGCTCTTAAGCCTTTTGGTTTTTGTGGTCCCTCTCAGTAATGTTCAAATGTATAACTTGACTCATTTATAATTATAATTATCTCATATGTCTAAGGAAAATCTTCGTGCAGCAATAAGATCACTCCATTATTGTAAGGGTGTGTGTGTCGAGACAAAGCTACTTGCATCAATTTTTTTATTTTTTTTTTATCAGATTTGATATTGGTGGTGACCTTGGAAAGTGGGCTTCTTTTTTTTTTTTTTTTAATATGTATGGCTTATGCAAGTTGACTTATGTGATACTTAACATGAACTTTATAATAAAAAATAATTAATAAAAGGCATTTCCACAAGCCAAGTAGAGTAGTGTGTTGGACTTCATTTTATATTCTAAGTGTCTCTCTATCTGTCTCGATCTCCCCAAACTCTTATTCAATTAAATAATCAAGTTGTGCTATTTCATGTAAATTTACTAGAAGCTTTTTAAGAAGATTATTCATAGAAAAATTATTCCACACAAATGGTCAATGTAAATATTAAACCCAGACGGAATATTTTAGCCTTCAACTGTCACTCTTTTTTCAAATCGTCCCCTCAGCTACCACATTTCACTTTCACTTAATAGTTTTACATTGATCTAGTAATTAACGTCTGCCAAAAATTTAACAGATAAATTGTTGCATTTTGTCTTCCAAAAAGTGGGATCTTTTTCACTTCACCCTGATACGTTGACAATGTAAGTAGTTGAGAGGCAATGTGAAAATTTTAATAGTTTAAGGGACAAAGTAAAATAGAGTCCATAGTTAAAAAGGTCAAAGGGTAATTTTTCCTTTAGCTCACAAGGTTCGATGCACTAATTATTTTGTGAAATCGAGGTGAAATTCAATCGATAAGCACTAAAAGTAAGCTAATCAGTTGACTTAGATTCCACAAAGAACATACATCGTCATGGATCAAAAATATTTTTGGGGGCAATTTTTTGTCATTGCCAAAAAAGTGATGAAGTTGTCACTTAAAAAAATTACTTATTATAAGGTTATTTATTTATTTTTATTACAAATATAAGAAGTATCTGTATTTTTCCTTTAAATATGAATACTACGATTGAAATTTTATGAAAAAAAAATTGATTTCACAAGAAAATAAATGTGTATATTATAATGATACCAAACAAACTCTCACTTCTTTTGCACCCAAAAAATTAAGAGGTCGTTTG
>CAUOFW020001036.1:169974-199566 GCA_963454935.2 Ilex paraguariensis | reverse complement strand
TTTTTTTTTTAATATGTATGGCTTATGCAAGTTGACTTATGTGATACTTAACATGAACTTTATAATAAAAAATAATTAATAAAAGGCATTTCCACAAGCCAAGTAGAGTAGTGTGTTGGACTTCATTTTATATTCTAAGTGTCTCTCTATCTGTCTCGATCTCCCCAAACTCTTATTCAATTAAATAATCAAGTTGTGCTATTTCATGTAAATTTACTAGAAGCTTTTTAAGAAGATTATTCATAGAAAAACTATTCCACACAAATAGTCAATGTAAATATTAAACCCAGACGGAATATTTTAGCCTTCAACTGTCACTCTTTTTTCATATCGTCCCCTCAGCTACCACATTTCACTTTCACTTAATAGTTTTACATTGCTCTAGTAATTAACGTCTGCCAAAAATTTAACAGATAAATTGTTGCATTTTGTCTTCCAAAAAGTGGGATCTTTTTCACTTCACCCTGATACGTTGACAATGTAAGTAGTTGAGAGGCAATGTGAAAATTTTAATAGTTTAAGGGACAAAGTAAAATAGAGTCCATAGTTAAAAAGGTCAAAGGGTAATTTTCCTTTAGCTCACAAGGTTCGATGCACTAATTATTTTGTGAAATCGAGGTGAAATTCAATCGATAAGCACTAAAAGTAAGCTAATCAGTTGACTTAGATTCCACAAAGAACATACATCGTCATGGATCAAAAATATTTTTGGGGGCAATTTTTTGTCATTGCCAAAAAAGTTGATGAAGTTGTCACTTAAAAAAATTACATATTATAAGGTTATTTATTTATTTTTATTACAAATATAAGAAGTATCTGTATTTTTCCTTTAAATATGAATACTACGATTGAAATTTTATGAAAAAAAAATTGATTTCACAAGAAAATAAATGTGTATATTATAATGATACCAAACAAACTCTCACATCTTTTGCACCCAAAAAATTAAGAGGTCGTTTGGTAACATTTTTATTTTTGCATCTTTAAAAAACTAAAAACAGAGACAATTTTTTGTCTCTATTTTGTGGTAAACACTGAAACATAAAACATATTTGGTAGTCATTTTTGTTTATCAAATTATGAGAATAAAAACATAAAACATAATTGGTACCTACCTCAAGTTTTATCATAAATATGCTTTATAATACCTCATTTTTTATTTTCAAACAAATCGACACTTTATTTCATGAAAAATGATTTACAACCATGAATTAAAGACCTTAAACAAAGTACCAATCTTGCACAGCCAGATTTCCGAAAAAATTAGCCATGAAATTTGCGTCCCTATACACATGCCCAAACTGATATTGCAAGAACACCTAAATAAGAAACTCAACTCACCCAAAAGGCCTTAACCTGCACCTTACTGCAATCAATTCTCAAATCAGAAAACCTAAATAAAATACAAATAGACGTTACATTACATCAAAATACAAATCCAAACATTTTTTAAACCAAAACATTCAGTAATTCATCAAAGAATATCTAAAGAAAGATAATTATATTATATAAGTCAGTAATCACATTCATACATCATAGTATCCAACATACAACCCCTAAGTTCAGACATTAATAAGTCATATCGCTTAACTAAAATTTCAAAAATAGTACAAATACCACGAACAATAATGCACAAATAAAAATCAAATTACATCCACAACAAGCAAGCATGAAAATAGTAATCCATTTCTTCTCTCTCCATCTTGACTGGGCTTGATTAATCACATGTTGTTCATTTGTAATTGTGTTGTACTCATCAACCCATATGAAACAATTATCATGTTCACGCCATCGTGGATAACGATAAAAGGCTCGTCCATTATTTCGTTTGGTCCTTGCGACCAAAATATTCATGTTCCCAAATCCACACAAACGGGCCAATACGAAACTGTTATATATATCCTTCCAAACCTCATCCTCCAAGACAATTATTTTCTTCACAAGATCCTAACCAACTCCAATTTGATTCAACAATTTCTTGAAAGCATGGTAAATAGGCCTTAAATTATTAAACTTCCTCCGTAGTTGTTCATACGTGTAGTTATACCTCGTGCTTAATTGCATGTTTCTTACGAGATTTTTTCACCCAAGTTTGGTAAAATTAATATTTAGTATATTCCCCGCTGCTACTTCCCTATCCATCAATTCAATGAAAAGTGCCTCCTTATAGGACGTCCATATGGCTACATTTTTGTCATTGTCAACCTCTACAACCTCATCATCGTGAGTTTGTTCATTATCCATTTTCATCTACAACAATTTTTTCAATTATACTAACAACTTCCCAACCACTACACATAACCATATCAACAATTCACAAAATGCAACATGGATCAAGGTGTACAAGTACACAAATCCATCAAATCCAAGTAATGCATTGATAGACAAAAGAAAGGTGAAAAGAATAAATATAACCACCATCAATACATCATCATGCTAATATGAGCATCATTTAGTACAACAAAATTTAATACATAAATATTATGTAGGGATGAGTAAGAGGTAAATATTATTTAATACATAGTTGGTCACAAAAACAATATGAAATACTATTATTACATAATATGAAATAATATTAGTTAATTATTATTATTATTATTATTATTATTATTATTATTATTTACATTGCCCAATTGATTATGTGATTAGTGTCATATTATCTTTAGAAAAAATTAGCCATGATTTACTTGGATCAATGTTAGGATTTGAGAATATCAGATTGAGGCATGTTCTGAGTTCATAACAAATAGTAATCTGCCTCTGTCTGGCAATTGCTTTTGCATCAGGACCAGTCTGGGCTTCCTACGGCAAAGAGAAGGAGAATTGTGGTTTGTAACCAAAGGCAAGGGGTTGGATGATGCAGGATGATGATTTGGAATTGGTACAGATAATTTTTTGCAAGCTTTTGTCTGATAGAATGTAATAGTTTTAATCCTTTTGAAGGATTAAAGCCAGCTCAAGGAGGCAAGAGGATAATTAATTCAGATGTTGTAATCAGACTGAATGATGGTTATGCTATTTGCCCTGATGTGTGGATTAAATGTTGTTATACGTTTGTTATGGTGTTGACATTGCTGGGAGGAGAGGATGCTTTGGTGTGAGGATTCTGTTCTAGTATTTGTTGTTGACTGTAAGCTGGTGCATTTTCTGGGGTGGAGTTGTTGGATGCTCACTATTATAGCTCTTGAAGTGCAGTAGTTTTACAGAGAATATGTTTTTCTGTGGTCTGGATTGCTTTTGCAGCAAGATCAATCTTGGCTACCTATCTGAGGTGCTTTAATTCTGATTTTCTGTTGGGATGATTTCTGAGTATGGCTGCTGGGGATTTTTACTGGATGGTTGTTGTGGTTTTCTTCTTTGATTATGATTTAAGCTATGAGATTCATAGTATAAGGATGTGGATCTCTTTCAGCAACTGGAGGAATAACAGATCTGTTTTGCTGCTTTGTGCTGCAGCAGATGGATTTGTACCTGAGAGATGATTACAATTACTGTGGCCACTTTGGTTCGAGCTCCACACAAAGATTTCATGGTGGTGAGACAAGAATGGGATGTCGTTCAAATTCAAACCATGATTATTAAGGAGAAACTGAATGTGAAAACAGAGTTGTTTGAATCGTTTCAGAAATGTCAAAATAATTTCTAAGTAGTGTTTGAAACTCTAGTTGTTGAATCTTTTTCCTCCCAATCTGGGTAGTGGACTGGGATTAGTTGTGGTGCGTGTAAAACTTCAAAGTAGTGTTTGACACCCCTCACCCTCTCACCATTATTGAACAAGAAAAGACAAATTCATTTCATTTCATTTCCATAAATGGAAACAGGTGTTGAAAATAGAACTAAAAATATGCCAGATTTGCAGTAATTCTGCAACAACTTACTGTGAGGTAAACATCTGCAGTGGTGAAAATCTCAAGTTATTAATCATCAAAATTCTTGGAAATTGTCCAGCCATGGATTAAGCAAGCTGAGGTAAAGAAAGATGTTCAATTGACATAAATGTTACATGGTTAATGTATTTATGATTGAAAATAAACAAACCAATGAAGCTCTTGCCTGCTATTGATAGGATGCTTGGAGTGATAGTCGAGGATTAATGAAAGAAGTGAGGGCAAAGCTACAAATGAAGCAAGAAGGAGCTATCAAGAGGGAGAGAGCAATTGCATACTCCCTCTCTCAATAAGTAATGAATTCGAAACTACTAAAAAATGTATAAAAATTCTCTTATTTTGATTCTAATTATCTTGCTTCCAGCATTTGAGGAGAAACGCAAGCCCAAATTCAAGAACAAACAAGGGGTTGGTCTCCAACAAGACAGATACAAACAACTCAGAGTGGAGATTGCTAGATGGTTGGGTGGCCACCAAACCTTAGGAAAGTAGATTGATGGAAGAATTCCATACTGATCCATCAGAATTCCATACTCCAAGGACTAATAAATATAGAGATTATACTGAATATGATTCAACAATGAAAGTTAGGAGTAATATTTCTACAGGGATATCATCTAAACCCCTCATAGCCTGTCAAATTACTCATTCATCTTCTGAACCATGTTCTGAATTTCTGTTCGATGACAGCACCACATCAAATTCATCCACATCAACTTCTGAAACCCCGGGAGCTATCAAGACTTCAGTAGAGGGCCATATTACTAAACCGAGCCTCATGTATCCTGTTGGAGATATAACAACTTAGTTTATTAGGGTTTATTAAGTTTCTCTTTTTTACTTTTTTATCCTTATTGTAACTTTCATAGGCTATATATACGGGGGCTCTACACTTAGTTTATATCCCTTTTTCTCTTTCAAATTGGTATCAGAGCCAAACCCTAACCCTAACTCTAACCTTCAGTCATACCTAAAACCAGCCACTGCCCACCAGTGAACAACAATACCCAGCGTTAACAGAAGCCACCAAAATCGAACTGCCCAGCAACAATCTGCCGACTCCAAAAAGCACCGACCGCCTACATCGACCAGCATACAAAAATAGCCCACCGACTAGCTCCATCAAACCAAGCCACAATCAAACCGAAACTGCTCAACAACAAAACCAGCAACCAGCTCCTTGACTCCAACTGCCCAGCAACAAAACCACAACCAAAAATAGTGTGATCCTCTGTGAAACCAAAAACAGTCCACTGACAACCTACCTAAACCAAAAATAGAACCTATAGTACACCATACACCTTACACCAAAACACATCAGTATAAAGCCAGCAACCATAGCACCTAGAAAAGCAAGCCAACCTCACAGTCCAAACAGTCCAAAGCGCCAATCTGCCATGTTTTCTGCTTTACATTCGTCACGGGACCGCTTCGCGTCATTGATTCTTTTTTTCCAGAGTTGCAGCATCTAGGACTTTTTTAGGACGGGTCAGATTCTCCTCTACATTGATATGCTCCTGATGCAGTAAATCATTTATATTTATTAGATTTTTGGGCACTGTGACTTGATTATTTGGGAGCTTTCTAGACTTTCTTTATCTGTCGCTACTACACGACTGGAGGTATATTGTTTTTCTTTATTTTATCCCTCTATTTATATTAGAGTTATTTATTCTATCACGGGTGCCCTAGTATTGTTGTTAATATCACTACTACTGAGGGAGTTGAGACCATTATCGTTGAAACATTTGTTAGTACTTCTATCGGGTATAAGGGTCGACAGCGCTCAGCCTAGCGCCGTTAAGGTACCCTACATCAGCGTAGATATGGGGATTCTCGTCAGTGTGATTATTGTAGCCGACTAGGACATCTCAGGGCTATTTGTTGGAAGCTCCATTAGGAGCTTAAACAGCCTCCTCGCAACCGTACTACTGTCATTGCTAAGGCACCACCACCTACAGTCATTGCTCATGCTACTGCTACTATTACTATTGCTCCTCCTTGGCAGAGTGATATGGATGCTATCACTTCTCGCTTGGATATACTTATGTCAGCCTTGACTTCTCAAGGTCCGACTACTACTACTACGACTACTATAGGTATACCTCGTGCCTTTCATACTTGCAGCAGTCCGTCTCCTCTTTGGATGTTGGACTCGGGTGCTAATGGTCATATAACAGGTGAGACCCATCATTTCACCTCTTTTGATGAGTAGTTACATACTCAAGTTCAGTTAGCAGATGGTACACATGCTCCTATTGTTAGTAGGGGTACAGTCCACCTCCCAGATGGCTTTACATTACATTCGGTGCTTCATGCACCAAAGTTGGCCATGAATCTATTATTTGTACATCAATTAGCCAGAGATTTTTACTGTGCGGTTGTATTCTTATCTAATTCGTATTATTTGCAGGACCTGAGTACTAGGAGGATTATTATCTGGGGACATGAGAGAGATGGACTATATTATTTAGGCAATCCACCTCCGGTTCCACCAATTTCTCCACCTCCACCTCCACCTCCATCACCTACTTTGTCTTTATCTGTTCCTAGCTTACATGCTAGTATTTTACCTAATACTTGTCGTTATGATTTTTCATCACAAACTATTCAGTTGTGGCATGACCATTTTGGGCATACAAATTTTAAATATTTATGTATGTTATTTCCTATTTTGAGCAAAGCTTGTGTTAGTGGTAAACTTGACTATGTTATATGTTCTCTATCAAAACATGTTCGGACCAATTATATTCCTCGTATGCATCAATCACCCAAACCATTTGACTTAATACACTTAGATATTTGGGGACCCTTTCCTGTTACTGCTCTATCAGGTGTCCGATATTATGTGACATTTATAGATGACTGTATCCGTTGTACTTGAGTCTACCTTTTGCATAGGAAGTTTGATGTACTCCTTGTCATCACTCAATTTCTTCAAATGATTAAAACACAGTTTGATGTCATTGTTCATGCTCTTCGTTCGGATAATGCCACATAATATGTGTCTGATGTCTTAGTGTCTCACCTTTTTTCTCAGGGTATCCTTCAGCAGTTCACTCTTGTCCATATACTCCTGAGCAAAATAGAGTTGCTAAAAGGAAAAATAGGATTCTGATAAGGATGGTACGTTGTATGCTTAGAAGTATGGGGGTACCAAAATCTTATTGGCATTTTACTATTTTGACTTCTACCTTTTTGTGCAACCGTACACCGAGTCATGTTTTTCAGCATAGGGCCCCCTTACAGGTCTTATTTCCTGAGCGGACACTTTTTTCGGTCCTCCCTCGTGTTTTTGCCTACGCATATTTTGTTCAGGATCGATCTCCTACTTGTCATAAGCTTGATGATAAAGCGATTCGTTGTGTTTTTGTAGGCTATTGTTATTAGTCTAAAGGGTATCAGTGTTATGATCTTGTCAGGTGACGTATGTATCACAATCTAGATATTACCTTCCTCGAGCATATTCCTTATTTTTCTTCCAGTCCTGTGTCTGCCCCTCCAATTGATGATACTCCATTTGATTTTTCATTACCACCGGAGCTAGAGCCATTGATCACTATTTCTATAGAGTCATCGGTCTCTCCTCCTCCAAAGTCACTCATCCCTGTCAGTACAGAGTCACCAGTTTCTCTTTCTTTGCAGGTTTATGTTCGTCGCCCTCGCTCTCATCCCCCTGCTTATGCCTCCTCTACCTCATGCGATGCAGGTAATACTTCTCAGTTAGTTGAGCATATTGATGCACCTGTTTTTAGTACTGATGAGATTACAGGTACTGAGCCAGTTGTTTTATCTGATGAGATATTATCAGTGGAGGATGATGATTTAGGGCGTCGTTATCCGCGGTGTGATCGTCATCCAGTTGTTCGTTATGGTTGGACCGTCAGGGTTTTATATTTGATCTCTACTTATGTTTCTTATGGTGATCTGTCTCCTACATTTCGAACTTATAGTATGGCCTTACCAAATACACCAGTTCCTCGCTCTGTTTTAGAGGGTATGCAGGAACTCCAGTGGGTTCTTGCCATGTAGACAGAGATGGATGTTTGATAAGTGCACGAAAGTGTATTTTAAATACCCTATTATTGGATTAAATTACTGAAATATGAATATAAATAATTAGATATAATTTATATTATTGAATTTAATATCTATTCACACTGAAATATAATTGAGCATGATTTTATAACATTTTAAATCTTAAATATTGCATTATTGATTAGTGAGAAATAATTTACAATTTGGCTTTACGGTTAATATTTTTGGAACTTTATTATTGGACTTTCATATTTGTTTTTTTTATGGCAGTCCATGAAATAAAAAGACTGAAATTGATGTTGCTGACACGTGGGCCCGACACTTATAATTTTTATTGGACTTTATCTTCTTCAAATTACACAAAAGTTGAGCTTTGGGGGCTGAAACAGAGAAATTGGAATAAAGAGGGACTATAGTGAAAAGGGCTAGAAAAAGAAAGGAAGGAAATATAATTTTTAAAAGGAGTTTGACTTTAAAACCTATTCTTTTCCTTTGTGTGTGCGCTGGGAATTCTTTATACTTGTGAGTGGCGGCTGGAACAAAAAGAAAAGAAAAGGAGAAGGCAGTGGCTGGGCAGAGAGCGGACGCAGTTCACATCAGAAACAAAAATGCCGATGGCCGCCGGTTTGTTCTATTTTTTGGGGAGATGTTTGTTGTTCATCATATTTATGGGTAACTAATTTCTCAAGTAAGGTTAGGGATGAACTTGCACAGTAGATGGTATTTTATTTATTTTTAATTTATGCAGTTGATTTTTAATTACTAAAACTCTTTTGTTTTATCATTCTCAATTTATTGTTGATATTTTCTTCTACAAATAATCATAGAATTTATCATTTATATGGATTCAGTCATACTTTTTCTATTGAATGGATTAATTCATTGATTATGTTTGAACCAATTATTTATCTATATTGATTTAATTCTTTGCTGCAACATTGCTTTTTTGAGTATATTGTCGTCGTTGAATTTTTTCAATAGTGATAATAATTTACGTATTTTAAAAGTGGTGAATGATTTTTCAAAGGGTTATGTTGGGTTTAATCTTGGTTTATAAATCTATATCTTCCGGTTGAAAATTTTGAGAATTAAAATCTCAATTGAGTTATTCAATGAATTAAGAATAATTAAAATACTAGATTTGTGCAAGAGATTCCCGACGCTTTACTGTTTGTCAAATTTGGATATTTTTTCCGTTAGTCACTTGTTTCACTTTAATTTATATTTAAAATTAATCTTTATTATCGAGTAGTCATTTAATATTCTTCTTTGGTTTCTTGTTCATTCTATTATTCTTTTAATTTGTCTCTCTGTGGAATCGACGCCCCAAAGTTATGCTACAATTACCGCGTTATTTTTTGGGCGTAAACAAAATTTGGCGCCGTTGCCGGGGAGACGGTAGAAGAATTGGTAGATAGTTTTTCTTTTCAACAGTCGGCAAAAGCGATAACTTCGTTCCTTCCTTTAGCTTGTTGTATTATTATTATTCTTTCTTTTTATAGTATTTTTATTCTTTTAGTATTCCATTGCCTCGCATGCACAGATATAGGGACACCTTAGGTAGAGTTGCTAGTAGGCCTTTGGTAGAATTAGAATCAGATTTTATAAATCCTTTATTTGAAAATCCATCAAGTCCCAAAAAAATGGATGAACATGAAAATCAACCCATTAGAACTCTTCATGATTACCTCCACCCTACACGCACAGCCACACCATCATGCATCATGTTTCCAACTAATACTGGCCAACTAGATTTTAAAACAGGGATGATACAGTTACTCCCTAATTTTCATGGCTTGAAAAATGAAAATCCATATGTGCACATTAGGGAGTTTGAGGAAGTAGTTGTGACTTTTCATAATCAAATTGCACTTGATGATGTTGTGAAACTTAAGTTCGTTCCTTTTTCTTTGAAGGGTAGAGCTAAGAGTTGAATATATTCACTGAGACCACGATCTATTGGGTCATGGAGTGAAATGACTCAGGTCTTCTTTAATAAATATTTTCCTCAACATAAGACCAACGCTTTAAAAAGACAAATCTCCACCTTTGCACAAAAGGATAGTGAGACCTTTGTATCAGTCTTGAGAGAGATTTAAGGAGTTATTGAGTGTGTGTCCTCACCGTGGNTCCATATACTCCTGAGCAAAATAGAGTTGCTAAAAGGAAAAATAGGATTCTGATAAGGATGGTACGTTGTATGCTTAGAAGTATGGGGGTACCAAAATCTTATTGGCATTTTACTATTTTGACTTCTACCTTTTTGTGCAACCGTACACCGAGTCATGTTTTTCAGCATAGGGCCCCCTTACAGGTCTTATTTCCTGAGCGGACACTTTTTTCGGTCCTCCCTCGTGTTTTTGCCTACGCATATTTTGTTCAGGATCGATCTCCTACTTGTCATAAGCTTGATGATAAAGCGATTCGTTGTGTTTTTGTAGGCTNCTATAGAATACCTCAATGAGCTTGCTGAAAAGCTCACACTTGGACTAGACCTGGTGCTACTGAAAGCACAGACAGGTCACGAACTACAGGAAACTCAAATGGTGGTGGAATTTACCATCTCAAGGAAGAGGATAGCCTAAAGGCTAAGGTTGAAATGCTCACTAGGGAGCTAGATATGTTAAAGACTAAGAACTTAAAGCCAACACACATGGCTAATCATGTAGAGTCTTTTGGACCATGTTTTGTGTGTGGCGGGGTAGATCGCCTTGCCCAAGAATGTCTCACACTCGCTGAGATGAGAGGGATGTATGAGGAATAATGTAATACCTTAGGTATGTACAAGAAGTCTTTTACATCTTACTCTGATACCTATAATTTGGGATGACGCAATCACCCTAATTTTAGCTGGAAGTCTGAAAATCAGTCGCCTGCACAACCCCCTAAATCATATCCTACACCTTATCATGCACCTTCATCTTCTAGGAGTCCTTTAGAAGACACTTTGCATACTTTTATTGACACACAGGGTAAGACTAACCAAAAGTTTGAATCTTTGATTATGCAGGTCGTTGAAGAAAACAAAGAGATAAAGAGCCAAGTTTTCAAATTGATGAGCTCTTTGAGTGTGAATGAGTGAGGTAAGTTCCATTCTCAAGCTCAGTTCGCACCCTAGGGCCAACACATGGCTCAAGAGAATTTGAAGGATGTGAATGTCATTGTGACATGAAGTGGTGACTCATCAATGGACAAATGATCAAGATAATAGTGATGCCGAGCTGTCCAAGGAACCTGAGGTAACAAAGAGTCTTATTAAGGTACCATTCCCTCAAGCTTTAAAATCAAGCAAGCGAACTTTGGATCCAAACAATGAAATCCTAGAGAATCTAAGGCAGGTAAAAATCAATCTTCCTATTTTGCATGTGATTAAACAAGTTCCTACTTATGCAAAAGTTCTCAAAAATTTGTGTACAGTTAAGAGGAAGCACCATGTGAAGAAGACATCATTCCTGACATAGCAAGTTAGTGTTCTAATTGAGCAGCGAATTCCTCCCAAGTACAAGGATCCTAGTTGTCCAACCATTGCGTGCAACATTGGAAACCATGAGTTTGGACAAGCTTTGTTAGATTTAGGAGCTAGCGTGAATCTAATGTCATATTCTATTTATTTGCAGTTAGGATTAGGAGAAATCAAACCAACCACTGTGATATTGCAATTGGCTGATCATTCAGTCAAAGTACCTTAAGGTGTGGTAGAGGATGTTCTAATTCAAATTGACAAATTTTATTATTCTGTTGATTTTCTAATCCTCAACATTAGCTCTGTTGTTGATACTACTTCTAAAATTCCTTTGATTTTAGGTAGGCCTTTTCTTGCCACTGCTAATGCTCTTATTAATTGTAGGAATGAGCTCATGAAGCTGTCTTTTGAAAACATGACTCTCGAGGTAAATATTTTTCATATTACAAAACAGCCAGCAGATGATGACGAGAGCCACCAAACATACATGATTGATTCACTCATGGATAGGGGAGTTTCTATAGCTCATGATTTTGATCCCCTTGGGTATTTTCTTGTTCATTCTGAGTTTGATTCTATCAGTGATCTACCTGATGTAGTTGATATATGTGCTATTTTTGATAGGACTCAGAACTATGACACTTAGGCATGGCAACCGAAGTTTGAGGAGTTGCCTGAGAAGGTGAAAAATAAATTTCTTCAAGTGTAGAAGCACCCAAAGTTGAATTGAAGCCTCTGCCTAAGGGTTTAAAACATGTTTTCCTTGGTCCAGGTGATACTTTTCCTATTATTATCTTATCTAAATTATCTGAGTCTCAAGGTGAGAAATTAATTCGAACCCTAAGTAAGCATAAGTCAGCCTTAGGTTGGAGCATTGCAGATATTAAAGGTGTTAGTTCCCTAGTCTGTTCTCATAAAATTAATTTAGAGGAATGAACTAGCCCTCGTAGAGACCCCTAGCGCAGACTTAATCCCACCATGAAAGAAGTGGTGAAAAATGAAGTGTTAAAACTATTAGATGCAGGAATCATATATCCTATTGCTAATAGTAAATGGGTAAATCCTATACAGGTTGTCCCTAAAAGGTCGGGTGTTACTGTGGTAAAGAATGACCTGGGAGAGTTAGTCCCTACAAAACTTGTGACTGGGTGGTGGATGTGCATTGATTACAGAAAATTGAATGCTGTCATCCGAAAAGACCATTTTCCTCTCCCTTTTATTAATCAAATTCTTGAGCGTGTGGCTGATCATCATTTTTATTGTTTCTTGGATGGTTATTCTGGTTATTATCAAATTGAAATTGCATTAGAAGACCAAGAAAAAACTACTTTCACTTGTCCTTTTGGTACTTCTGCTTTTCATAGAATGTCATTTGGATTGTGTAATGCACCTACTACTTTTCAACATTGCATGATGAGCATTTTTAGTGACATGGTTGAAAATTGCATGGAAGTTTTTATGGATGACTTAACTGTTTTTGGATCTTCTTTTGATGCATGCTTATTGAATTTAGAGAGAGTGTTGACTCATTGTGAGGAAAATAATTTAGTTTTGAATTAGGAGAAATACCACTTTATGGTACCTTTAGGTATTGTCTTAGGGCATATTATTTCTTCTAGGTCGATAGAGGTTGATCAATCTAAGATTAAATTAATCTCGAANAAGAGGATAGAGGTTGATCAATCTAAGATTGAATTAATCTCTAAGTTGCATGCACTTAGGATAGTGAAGGATGTGAGATCCTTTCTTGGTCATGCAGGTTTTTATAGGACATCTGTGGTATTGCAATTGGCTGACCGTTCAGTCAAAGTACCTCAGGGTGTGGTAGAGGATGTTCTAATACAAATTGACAAATTTTATTATTCTGTTGATTTTCTAATCCTCGACACTAGCTTTGTTGTTAATACTACTTCTAAAATTCCTTTGATTTTAGGTAGGCATTTTCTTGCCACTGCTAATGCTCTTATTAATTGCAGGAACGGGCTCATGAAGCTGTCTTTTGGAAACATGACTCTCGAGATGAACATTTTTCATATTACAAAATAGCCAACAGATGATAACGAGAGCCACCAAATATACATGATTGATTCACTCATGGATAGGGGAGTTTCTATAGCTCATGATTTTGATCCCCTTGGGTATTTTTCTTGTTCATTCTGAGTTTGATTCTATCAGTGATCTACCTGATGTAGTTGATATATGTGTTATTTTTGATAGGACTAAGGACTATGGCACTTAGGCATGGCAACCGAAGTTTGAGGAGTCGCTTGAGAAAGGTGAAAAATAAATTCCTTCAAGTGTAAAAGCACCCAGAGTTGAATTGAAGCCTCTGCCTAAGGGTTTAAAGCATGTTTTCCTTGGTCCAGGTGATACTTTTCCTGTTATTATCTTATCTGAATTATCTGAGTCTCAAGGTGAGAAATTAATTCGAACCCTAAGTAAGCATAAGTCAGCCTTAGGTTGGAGCATTGTGGATATTAAAGGTGTTAGTTCCCTAGTCTGTTCTCATAAAATTAATTTAGAGGAAGGAACTAGCCCTCGTAGAGACCCCTAGCGCAGACTTAATCCCACTATGAAAGAAGTGGTGAAAAATGAAGTGTTAAAACTATTAGATGCAGGAATCATATATCCTATTGCTAATAGTAAATGGGTAAATCCTACACAGGTTGTCCCTAAAAAGTCGGGTGTTACTGTGGTAAAGAATGACCTGGGAGAGTTAGTCCCTACAAAACTTGTGACTGGGTGGTGGATGTGCATTGATTACAGAAAATTGAATGTTGCCATCCGAAAAGACCATTTTTCTCTCCCTTTTATTAATCAAATTCTTGAGCGTGTGGCTGGTCATCATTTTTATTGTTTCTTGGATGGTTATTCTGGTTATTATCAAATTGAAATTGCATTAGAAGACCAGGAAAAAACCACTTTCACTTGTCCTTTTGGTACTTATGCTTTTCACAGAATGCCATTTGGATTGTGTAATGCACCTGCTACTTTTCAACGTTGCATGATGAGCATTTTTAGTGACATGGTTGAAAATTGCATGGAAGTTTTTATGGATGACTTAACTGTTTTTGGATCTTCTTTTGATGCATGCTTATTGAATTTAGAGAGAGTGTTGACTCATGATGAGGAAAAGCAATTGGTTTTGAATTGGGAGAAATGTCATTTTATGGTACCTTCAGGTATTGTCTTAGGCCATATAATTTCTTCTATGGGGATAGAGGTTGATCAATCTAAGATTGAATTAATCTCTAAGTTGCCTGCACCTAGGACAGTGAAGGATGTGAGATCTTTTCTTGGTCATGCGGGCTTTTATAGGAGGTTCATACAGAATTTTTTCACCATATCTAGACCATTATGTGACCTCCTAGCTAAAGATGCCTCGTTTGAGTGGACACAAGCTTGTCAAGAGGCCTTTAAAATGCTAATTGACAAGCTTACCTTAACACTCATAATACAGCCACCTAATTGGACTTTACCTTTTGAGATCATGTGTGATGCTAGTGATTTTGATGTGGGTGCTGTTCTTGGACAGCAAAGAGAGGGGAAGCCTTCTGTCATTTACTATGCTAGTGGAACTCTAAATAGTGCTAAGATGAATTACTCCACCACAAAAAAAGAGTTACTAGTTGTAGTGTTTGCTTTGGATAAATTTCGTGCTTATTTAATTTGTTCTCCTATTATTATTTTCACAGATCATGCAACCCTTAAGTACATTCTTACAAAGAAGTATGCTAAGGCACGACTAATATAGTGGATTATACTTTTGCAAGAATTTGACATCACTATCAAAGACAAGAAAGGAGTGAAAAACGTAGTGGCTGACCATCTCTCGAGGCTCACATTTGAGGATACCTCTGACCATCTACCAATCAAGGATGATTTTCTCGATGAACATTTACTTTATGTTACTTCTCTACCATGGTTTGCTCATATTGTGAATTATTTGGCTGCAGGTGAGATATCGGTGGATTGGAGCGCTCAAGACAAGAGGAAATTCATGACTGAGGTACAAAATTTCTATTGGGATGACCCTTTTCTTTTCAAATATTGTCCTGATCAAATTTTAAGGCGTTGCATCCCTAATGAGGAGATTGCCAGTGTCTTGAAATTTTGTCACTCCCAAGCTTGTGAGGACCACTTTTCAATGAAGAAAACCACTGCAAAAATTCTACAGTGTAGATTTTATTGGCCCGCCTTGTTTAAGGATGCAAACATCTATTGTCTCTCATGTGAAAAGTGTCAAAAATTAGGTGTTATGTCTCGTCGTAATATGATGCCCTTAAACCCAATTTTAGTGATTGAAATTTTTGATTGTTGGGACATTGATTTTATGGGACCATTTCCTCCTTCTTTTGGATATCAATATATTATTGTGACAATAGATTATGTGTCAAAATGGGTAAAGGAAGCATCTTGCAGGAGCAATGATAATAAGACGGTAATTAAATTTCTCAAAGAGAATGTGTTATTTCGATATGGTATACTACGTGCTATCATTAGTGACCGAGGTACTCATTTTTGCAACTGTTCTTTTAAGGCTTTAATGAAAAAATATGGGATGGTACATAAGATCTCTACTGTCTACCACCCTCAGACGAGTGGACATGTAGAACTTGCCAACAGGAAAATTAAGCAAATTTAAAAAAAACGGTAAACCCGGATCGCAAGGATTGGTCTTTGAGACTAGTTGATGCGCTTTGGACCTACCGTACAACTATCAAAACTACCTTAGGCATGTCACCTTATAGGCTTGTTTTTGGAAAGCCTTGTCACTTACCCGTGGAGCTCGAACATCGAGCCTATTGGGCCATCAAGCATTTCAATTTTGACATGGGAGAAGCAGGTAAACTTAGAAAATTTGAGCTGACCGAATTAGAGGAGTTGAGAAATGATGCTTATGAGAACTCTAAAATCTATAAGGCTAAAATGAAAGCATTTTATTATAAAAGTATTTAGAGAAAAACGTTTAAGCCTAATGATCGAGTGTTTTTATATGATTCTAAACTCCATAAACACCCTGAAAAACTTAGGTCTAGGTGGACTGGCCCTTTTATAGTGAAGAATGTTTTTGCACATGGGACGGTGGAAATAGAGAATCCTAAGGATGGTCAGATTTTTAAAGTAAATGGTCAACGACTTAAAATATTAATTGATAGGCTAGTTCCAGAAGTGGAAGATATTCCACTTGAGGATCCGGTCTATCAACCTTGACCACACCACGTAGGTATGTTTTTCTTTATTTGTTTTGTTTGTGTTTATTTTATTTTATTTTTATTTTTCCTTTTAGTTTGCTGTTGTTTTCTTTGTTTTTATTAGCAGGTTAGTTTCATTTTGACATGTCAGGTTACCATCTTTGGTGCTTAACGAATTACCCACATCACTCATCAGGTGTATTCTACCATTTTTTAGTTACTCCTCATTCAAATTTGATTCTTAAACATTGAGGACAATGTTTCATTTAAGTTGGGGGGTGGATGGTGGTGCAAATTCAATATTTAAATTGCTTGTTGTTACTCTGTGACATATTTTCATGTGCGAAATATTTTTAATTCACACGTGCATCATTTTTACATGTGTACTTATTCTCATTCATAACTATCTTTGTAAATTCTCCAAAACCATCATAATCAATTATTTTTTTCTGAAACATTCACATAACCTCTAATACACATATCCAAACTTTGAGGTAAGATGGTGGTTTGACACATGTAGCTAGAGAGCTCTTTTGCTTAAGTGTTCATGTGAGTTTTGGAGAGGATTGAGAGCCTACAACTACAGTAAATTGTGATAAACGTTCATTGATCCGTTGAACTGGGTACTTCTTTTGAGAATATCATTACATGGTTTGTGATAAGATGGTGGCTATACTTGGGATATGACGAAGGTCAACTTAGGATCAACGTTTGAGCCTTTCAAGCTAACCCTTTCCACATTAACTCCCTAGTAGCCAACTTTGAGCCAATAAACACATGTAGCCTTTTCTTTTCATATGCCTACATTATCCATACCTCTCCACATTGGAGTGTAACCTATACACTGATTTTTCCTATCCTTGTTACTTCCAAGTGTGTATTAGATGTGGAAGTCTTTTTTTTTTTAAAAAAAAAGGGGAGACATAGAGAGAAAAGGGAAGAACATGAGTTATAAGGTGTTCAAGTGAGTGAGTTAAAAAAAAAAAAAACAAAAGCCAAGGCTGGGTAGAAATAACAAAATGCGAGGGAGACATAATTGTTCACCAAATTGCTTCAAAAAAAGAAAAAGAGGCATTATTCGATGACTTGAAAGGTTGAAGAGTACATCAAGTGAGAAATATAGTTTATTGAGAGATTTAATAAGATTCCCTCTGTATGTACTTGAAAGTTTTTGAATCTTTTCCATTTTTTTTATATAGCCTCAAAACCTAAGCCACATTACAACCTTTTGTGTTGACCGTTCTGATCCTAAGTAAGATTTTGGGAAAGCATGGTGGAAGTCTCATTTGTTAGTATTCCTATCATAAGATCAATGTTTGTTTGTTGCTTGTACAAAATTGCCTAATTCCCTATGAGAGTGTGTGCACACCTATTGTCAACTCTATAGAGAGAATCTCCACATGAAACAATTTTATACCCGTGAGTTATGGAGTTGAATCTTTTGCTTGAGATGTTCTTGATATTGCATGTGTCAGAGTTTCTGGTTAGATGGATATAGTTTGGAACACACACAAATTCTGTGGATTGCTTCAGGTGGATTGCTTATGATAGGGTTACTGAATTCGTAAGATTGTTTTGATATGTGAATCTGAAAAAGTGTGACTTGGTAGCATTTGTGTGTGATATTCTTTAATTTCTTTCATTGTTTCGGTGTGAAAATTTGCTAGAGACTAGCAATGAGTAAGCTGGGGAGTGTGATAAGTGCGCAAAGTGCATTTTAAATACCCTATTATTGGATTAAATTGCTAAAATATGAATATAAATAATTAAATATAATTTATATTATTGAATTTAATATTTATTCACACTGAAATATAATTGAGCATGATTTTATAACATTTTAAATCTTAAATATTGCATTATTGGTTAGTGAGAAATAATTTATAATTGGGCTTTACGTTTAATATTTTTGGAACTTTATTATTGAGCTTTTATATTTGTTTTTTTTTATGGCAGTCCATGGAATAAAAAGACTGAAATTGATGTTGCTGTCACGTGGGCCCGACACTTATAATTTTTATTGGACTTTATCTTCTTCAAATTACACAAAAGTTGAGATTTGGGGGCTGAAACAGAGAAGCTGGAATAAAGAAGGACTAAAGTGAAAGGGCTAGAAAAAAAAAGGAAGAAAATATAATTTTTAAAAAGAGTTTGACTTTAAAACGTATTCTTTTCCTTTGTGTGTGCGCTGGGAATTCTTTTTACTTGTGAGTGGCGGCTGGAACAAAAAGAAAAGAAAAGGAGAAAGAAGGCAGCGGCTAGGCAGAGAGCGGACGCAGTTCACATCAGAAAAAAAAATGCCGATGGCCGCCGGTTTGTTCTATTTTTTTTGGGAGATGTTTGTTGTTCATCATATTTATGAGTAACTAATTTCTCAAGTAAGGTTAGAGATGAACTTGCACAGTAGATAATATTTTATTTATTTTTAATATATGCAGTTGATTTTTAATTACTAAAACTCTTTTGTTTTATTATTCTTAATTTATTGTTGATATTTTTTTCTATAAATAATCATAGAATTTATTCTGTTTATGGATTCAGTCATACTTTTTCTATTAAATGGATTAATTCTTTGATTATGTTTGGACCAATTATTTATCTATATTGATTTAATTCTTTGCTGCAACATTGCTTTTTTGAGTATATTGTCGTCGTTGAATTTTCTCAATAGTGATAATAATTTACGTATTTTAAAAGTGGTGAATGATTTTTCAAAGGGTTATGTTAGGTTTAATTTATGTTTATAAATCTATATCTTCCGGTTGGAAATTTTGGGAATTAAATTTTCAATTGAGTTATTCAATGAATTAAGAATAATTTAAATACTAGATTTGTGCAAGGGATTCCCGACGCTTTACTGTTTTTCAAATTTGGATACTTTTTCCGTTAGTCACTTGTTTCACTTTAATTTATATTTAAAATTAATCTTTATTATCTAGTATTAATTTAATATTTTTCTTTAATTTCTTTGTTTATTCTATTATTCTTTTAATTTGTCTCTCTGTGGAATCGACACCCCAAAGCTGTGCTACAATTACCGCGTTATTCTTTGGGCGTAAACAATACTCTTCAGCGTAAATCATACGTGAGATCTTGTCTCTTTACCTTCAGGAGTGAAACTTGTTAGCTGTTGCTGGGTTTACACCCTGAAGTTTCTTGCGGATGGTACTATTGATCATCACAAGGCTAGAGTTGTAGTGAATGACTTTACTCATGTACCAGGTCGTGATTTTAGTGCTACCTTTACCCCCGTGGTAAAATTGACTACTATTCGACTGATTATTTCTCTGGCTGCGGAATACTCTTGCCCTCTTCATCAGTTGGATGTAAAGAATGCATTTCTTCACAGTAATCTGGACGAGATTATTTATATGAATGCACCACCGAGCTTCCGTGGTGAGGGGGAGTATGCTGGAAAGGTTTTTCAATTGTGTAAGTCTCTTTATGGACTGAAACAGTCACCACGAGCCTGGTTCTCCCGCTTTAGTGATGTAGTTGTACATTTAGGATTCACCAGATGTCATTCTGATCTTACCTGCTTCATTCGACTGAATACTTTCGGACAGTGTGTCATCCTTTTGATATATATTGATGATATTATTATTATTAGAGATGATGTTTCTGGGACTGCGCAGGTTAAGGTAGACCTTGGGAAGGCCTTTGATGTAAAGGATCTTGAATTTTTGTAATACTTTCTTGGGATTGAGGTTGTCCGTAGCAGCAGAGATATTGTTCTTTCTCAGAGAAAGTATGTTATGGACTTTCTCTTAGACACTGAGATGCTGGGGTGCAAACTGGCATCATCACCCACGATTCCAAACTTGAAGCTTACTGTTGAAGGTGAGGAGTTGGGAGATCTGACTGTCTATCAGAGGTTGGTAGGTAGACTTATCTACCTAGCCAACACTAGGCTAGACATTTCATTCGCTGTTAGTCGAGTTAGTCAGTTTATGCACAGACCATGTTAGCCACATCTTGATGCAGTTTATCATATTCTTCAGTACCCTAAGTCTTGTCCTGGACTTGGGTTGTTCTATACATCAGGATCTCAGATTAGTTCTCTAGCCTGTTATTCAAATTCAGATTATGGGGGAGCATGTGATGGTCGTTCTACTACGGGCTTCTGTGCTTTTCAAGGGACTCATCTTATCTCTTGAAAAAGCAAGAAACAGTCAGTTGTCTCTCGTTCGTCAGCAGAGACAGAGTATCGGGCACTAGCACTTGGCACATGTGAGATTATCTGGCTACGATCGATTCTTGGCGAGTTGGGACTTCCAGTGACTTCTTCATCTACTTTATATTATGATAATCGATCTGCTATTTAGCTCGCTTCTGATTCTGTATTACACGAGAGGACGAAGAATATAGAGATCGATATACACTTTTTTCGGAAGAAGGTTAGCAGTGGTATTGTCACTCCATCGTTTGTGGGGACTAGTGATTAGGTTGCAGATGTTTTCACCAAACCTATCACTCTATCCATTTTTCGAGACTCTATTATCAAGCTTGGTTTAGTTGACATTTTTGCGCCTAACTTGAGGGGGAGTGTTGGAGATATAGCAACTTAGTTTATTAGGGTTTATTAAGTTTCTCTTTTTTACTTTTTTATCATTATTGTAACTTTCATTGGCTNGTAGATATAGCAGCTTAGTTTATTAGGGTTTATTAAGTTTCTCTTTTTTACTTTTTTATCATTATTGTAACTTTCATTGGCTATATATACGGGGACGCTGCACTTAGTTTGTATCCCTTTTTCTCTTTCAAATATTTCAAGTTATCTTATAGAATCCATTAAAGCTAAGCAAAGAGCTTACAATTATTCACAACATGACATGCGACGACAAAAATCTTTGTGTGGAGCTCGAACCAAAGTGGCCACGACAAAGGATTTCTGAATTTAATGAATGGTTTGCAAAGAAATGGACATCAAATTATCCAACATTGAGAAAACAAATGCAAAATCACTCAAATAATTTAAACATATTTTTTGAGAAAGCAGAAAAAAATATGATTAAAGCACAAAACTGTACAGATCTATGTAGATAAAAAAAATACAGATAAAAAAAAAAGAATTAGGGTATGTAATGTACAGATCTATGAAGATCTATGCATATATATATATACAAATCTATGTATATATATACATATACGTATACAAGTAAAAGGGTTACATTACCTTCTTCGTTTTCGGCTATGAGTCTTCTTCGTCTGTCAATCTGTGAGTGGAAGAGAGAGTGAGAGTTGCTGAGAGAGCTCCGGAGAAAAGAGACATACTAAGAGAGAGACGAGGAGAGAGAGTCGTTGTTTACCTTAACAGAAGAGAGAGAGTGGGCGAGATGAAACGGTTGCAAAGGGAATGATATGTGCAAAGAGCAAGAGGCTGAGACAAAAGATCCCATTTATACTCTCTCATATTAAGTGAGATTTTGTGGCTAACAAGACTTGAAACTGATACCTCATTTAAATAAAAAAAACACGTGTTTTCTGTTTTGTGTGTTTCATAGAACAAAAATTTTTTGTTCCCATTATTTTATCTTTATCTCCAATACAACGAAAATAAAACAAAATCAAAACAGAGCACAAACATATTTTTATTTTTATTTTTGATAATTTAAAAACAAAAGTACAAAATTCAAGACAAAAACAATTTCCAAACGAAACCTAACTTTTAGCTGCAACTTTCGACGATATAGGATTAGTTCTAGGTCGTAGTGGCTACGTAGGGCCCCAGTTTTTTCACAGATTTTGGGCTGCATTGTTAAAAAGCCCGAAGCTACTATCCTATGACCACTAACAACGTTAGCCCACTTGAAATATCTACTTCAGGTTTGATTTGTTACCTTTGAACTATTGACCCAGTGATATTTGACCCCTCTCTCTCTCTCTCTCTCTCTCTCTCTCTCACACACACACACACGAGAATATATACACTACAACGATGATATCACATGAGATGGTAATGTGGTACCATTAACCAATAATATTAACATAAATAAACAAATAAATTTCACAAAAAATAATAACTAATCAAATAACTCTCTACTCCCTTTTAATGTAAGTCGAAATGGAGTTTTTTTTTTATCCATTTAGAATATTATTATTGATTAGTGATACTATATTGTATTCAATATTTACTCCTTCTCTCTCTCTCACACACACACATACACACACAAAAAGCATCAGTCCCTAAAGTTCTTTTATGACTTGCAAATAGCAATCAACTGAGCAAGAGTCTAATTTCTAGTACTTAGTACGACTTTCGATTTTTGACAACAAATAATTTAAAGAAATTTTGGAGATATTAATCTAGAATTTTGAATTTACTGATTTCATATTTCGATATTATCATTAATTTACAATTTGGCTTGTTTTTTGCTTGAAAATTAGCTGCTTAAATCGATTGGTTTCGCTCTCATAGTGCCAAAAACAAATACGGAAACTTTACTAACATAAACGATTGGATTACAAAACCATGTTACTGACAAAAACATATAGTTCAACGTTACAATATTGGTNATAGGTTCCAGAAAATGATCACTCCTGCACGAAGTTAGGTGTTCCATGTTCTTCAAGTTAGTAATCTTTTAGATGGTGAGGGATAGATACTATCATACTAATCATTCAAAGCCTCTCAAAATCTCTGGGATATTATTAGTATTAATGTGGGATATTAGTCTCTCAAAACACTCAAAAAATTACTCAATGAAATCCTTTTTTTTTTCTGTGTTTATCAAGGTGGTGCCACAGTTGGCTCAACGGTCAGATTTTTTAAAAATTAATGGGNTGAGTCGCATGAGACTTAGTTTACATGAAATTCGAAACGATTCCAAAATGAAGATGTCTTGTTAAATATGACTCCGCCAAATTGTATTGATATCAGTCAATACTTTAAAACTATGCAAAAAACATTGATTGTAGTTTTTGAACATAATTCACACAAATTATAACCAATGAATACATTTTGGTGAGTGAATTGAAATTCCGCTATAAATCCAGAGATATTGATTCCTAACTAGAAAAANCTCTAAGCTTTGTCCCTTTAACAATAAAAGTCTCTCCAAGGTTGTGATCTTCTTGTCTACCTTTTGGGTTTTTTTCCTACATGATGTTCAGGTTTGTACTAATTATTCTTTCAAATTCAGTAGTTGTTACCGTAGTTTGAGTTGAGTTAGAATATATCGGCCAGGAACAAATATACTTGACTCTTAGGAGTGTAGAAAGGAATTGAACCTATGACTTTATTACTAGATATCAGAATCAATTATTGAATCACCGTTATCTACATTTGGGTTCACTGGAATGGCTAGCCACTCTAATTACGCACCTTTAGGTGTTGGGTTCAACTCTCCCCTGTAATAGCCCGACAAAATGAAAATATTTACCTTAAAATAATATTATTTGAGCCTATCTTGACATAATTTGTTAGTGTAATTCATCACAACAAATACTAAATCCACTATCAATTCAAATGGTTATAAGTTATTATGTTAATAAATTATATCAATACATGGATACTTCTTTCAAGAAAAGTAACTACTAACTTTTTTGTCTTTTTTAGTTAAAAATTTTGACCAACAAAATTATCTTAAAAAAAATACAAAAGTAAAAAAACTACTCTCATGAGAACCAAGTTTCAAGAAATTAGTAAGTGCAATAAAACCTAGAGTCAAGAGTAATACTATTAAAATGTAATTTATTAACTCAATTAATTTTGGCGTTAAGCCCTCAAAAATGGAGGGCAACTAATGTTGGAGAGAACTTATTTTCGTGGTTCAATAGATATTCTATCTACGTTCACAAAAATAGTTGTTTTAGTATNATTAGACTTCTCAATTGCCAAGTTCCTTTGTAGGAGAATAATTGTCTCAGCCATTTGTTTGGCACAGCAAAAAAATGGAGTCTTAGTTTTAGATTTTTTGGGGGCTAGATTCTCCTTAGCAATGATCATCTTGGCCTCCAGTTTCCTCTTAGCACTGGCAATTGCTGTTTCTTCCAAGCTCGCAACCATCTCAGTTCTAGCACCTGCAAGGCACACATCAAGCAATTAAAGTGAGGAAATATGTTCATAAAAGAAATCAGAAAGAGAAAAGGCTATACCACTTCTTTTTTTGAAGACTTGTGGTGTGTTCGAATCTCGGAAGCTGGTTGCATAGGATAATTTAAATTTTTTTACGGTTTTAATCATAGTTATCACTTTCAACAACTCCTAGATTCAAAGCTAGGGTGATTATCTAACTCAAACACCATTACTGACTAAAAAGTTAATTTTCTTATATTAATCAAGTGTAATACTAATTGAAATGGCTACCCAATCTAGAAAATCTCTTCTCTAGGATTTTGGAGAAGTTTTTCTAGGTCACTTGTCAAACCTAACTAATGTTTCCTAATAATGTTTCCACTATACTCACCCCAAAACCTCCAATCTTCACTCAATTCATCTGTACTATTGCAATCAATTAAGTAATTGAGATTTAGAGACTCATCCTTGAGCCTAGCGTTTTCGATTTATATGAGAACATAGTATGGTAACAAAACATGTCGAAAATAGGTTCCAGAAAATGATCACTCCTGCACGAAGTTANCTCAAATAGATTTATCCAATGATCATCAATATCTTTCTTAAAATTATTTATATTAAATTTCCTCACCCCCCCCAAAAAAAATCTATCACTTCTTACTTATACCATACCTGAAGGTACGGATTACTCATAGTATATCCATAAGACTAAGTGAATACCGATATACTCACTCACTAGCCCTTGGATTTTGGGCTTAGTAAATAGAAGTCACTCACTAATTCCAACAAACCAATACTCGATACTAATGAGCTCTGAGGGAAAGACTTCTAATATTTTTCTGACCAAATATATGTACCAAAATTTTCATTCCTAATGATGTGGGCCATTTATGGAAATTAGAACAATTTGTGGGACTTGCCATAAATTTGGCATACTTTACTTGGCCATATTTTAGTTTATACCATCCCCAAATCATGGAATCCCAGGACAACTTGTGTTAAACAATCCTGTCAGCTGGCAAGTTTTCTCGAATTTATTTGTTTAGCATTCCTCACATACCCCAAGTATATATGGAGGATTTTCCAAGTAGTTACAAAGAAATTAGTGCTCTCTTTCACGTTATATAGAATTACATTTCCTATGATGCAAAGAAAACTGATAAAAATTTGCATTATGAAAGAATTATGATCCATGCGTGCATGTGGTGTGTTCTATAATTAAGTCAAATCTAACAATATATGGCTTAACTCGAGTAAGTTCAACTCGACTTAAAAGAGGTTTTTGTCTCTGAATAATTTTCTTTGATTGGCAAACAGTTATTATTCCAAAGATTTTTTTTCTTTGTGAATGGTATTATCCCAATGATTCACAAGTTTTTGTTGAGCTTTACCCATCACAACATACTCAAACTTGACAAACTCGGCGTGATTAACCACCCTATGTGTGTGTCTGTGTGTGTGTGTGAGAGAGAGAGAGAGAGAGAGAGAGAGAGAGAGAGACCTGGAAATCTAGCAGGAAAGCTGATTCCATGGAGTGGAGCTGAATGGCAACCGGCACTCTCGGTACTTGCCAAAAAGCTGGCCATGGCTACCAGGCAGAAGAGGATATGACGACCTCCGATGTACATGGCTGAATCTACTGCTCAACACCACCATTAGTCTCTCTTGCACTCTCTCTCTCTCTATAGATATAGATATAGATACACGTAAGAGTGTTCATGAAGGAACAGACATGAATTGAAGTGGTAAAGAGAGGAACTTTCATATGCCCTCATGAATCATACAATCAAATTTTTTATTGATTAATTGCTGGCGAGGTTATTTGCAACTGATCTTGTCGCTATTATTTTATATTTCCGGTCCACTTTAATCGCCACTGTATTGTTTCCTAGGGTGCATTACACTTTTAACTCCTCAAGTTTCCTCCAATTTACTTTTCTTCTGTTTTTACTCAGCCCAAACTTACTCTAACTATTATTTTTTGGATTCATGGTTACAACTCAAATCTTGAATGCACGTAATTACCGGCATGGGCTGTTTATTTCTAGGTGGGCATTGGACACTTTAACAAGCTTTAAAAAAATAATGAGATACATATATGTTTAATTACATCAATGTTCAATATTCAGAAGTTTACTAAATATAGGCCAAATATCTGTAAACTTTCCCTACAGAATCCAAAAATAACAAAAAAGACTAATTACAAGCTTTTACAATAAATGAAATCACAATGATCCCGATGAATTTTCATGTTTTAGAAGTGGGGTGTCGAAAGTTGCTACTTGTTCTTCTTTCTTTGTTTCTCTTTTTTCCTTGCACTGTGTAACGAAGTAATGTTTGTGTGGTGAGCCTCGAGGGTGTTGATAAGAAGATGAGAGAAAATAGTTCATTCTCGTATAGGTCATGGGTGGGCACTATGGTGAGCACCACTAAAGTTATATTAAAAAAATATGTATAATATATATAGGTGATAATAAAAATCAAGGTGGGCCTGTGCCCCTCTTAGGCTAGTACTAGCTCCACCCTTGATCACCAACAAACCACACGTCAACCAAAGTTTTATGCACCCAAAGAATTTGAATAGATGATGGTTAGGTTTACACCTCGATCCTTTCTCAACCATTGGACTTACTCATGACGATTTAATTCATCCAATTTTCACTTTGGTCTATTTTATTTTTTTGTTTTCCTTTAGTTTAATCCTCCCACTACAAATACAATACAATTTGGGCTAACCACAAGAAAATTGACATGTAGAATCACATTACACACCAATATCGTTTTTCTATAATAACGCGTGATATTTTTTAATGAGTTATTGATTGAATTGAATTAAAACTTGTCCGAAAGTAAGCGAATGAAGAAAGCTAGGAACCAAAATAGGAATGGACATTAACTGTGAGAGCAACAATGCAATTAAATCTTTTTGGTATATCCTACATTAGTTCATACTTTTGTTTGATATTGAGACACCATCTCTTATGTGACCTAAGTTGCTTTTAGAAAGGGTTACATAATGTCAACTCACCCATCTCTTTTTTTTTTTAACTCACCCATCTCTTAGCAAAGCAGGACCAGTTCATATATATAGCTTGAACCCAATTGGCTATTGTGCTTGTTTGACTCTCTATGCTTCAAGTAATTAAAGGCATGTCCCGCTCATCATGTATTTAAAAAATACACAGGTCAAATGAAACTGACAATGAAGATGGCTCTCTTCTACCTATCTTTAGATCATAGGTAGCCATTTCCCAGATTTGACCTTGTCAAACATCACGTGATGGGTACAAATTTTGAAGAAAAAATATTTTTAATAGTCACGTGAAATTGGGTTCTATATATCCAATATTTTTACTTAATTTAAAGATTTAATCTAGAGGTTTAATCAATTATAATGATTGAATCAAAAGTGGCTTTTATTCATTATTATAATTCACAATTAATCTAATGATTATAATTAATAAAATCTCAGATTAAGTCCCTAAACTACTGCTTCTCTTGAAAATGAACTAAAAAGTAGATAGAAGAGAGCACTTTAGTTTTCATTTCATCGGTTGTGAATGTGTCTTAAGTTGAGCTGTTTTAAATGGGATTAGAAACATCTATAGTTATTTCTTTGTTCAAAACACACGCACGAGAGAGAGAGAGAGGAGAGAGAGAGAGAGAGAGAGAGAGAGATCACTTCATAAGTGCAAGACAGATTTACAAATGGAAGAGTTCCATGGAATGCCTCTTGATTTGATTCTCCTCGAAGCAGTCCATGATTAACTGGACAATGAAAGTTACACTTTCCCAAAGCAAAAACTTCTTCATAGCACAAAATCCTTCCACTTGTAGAACTACTAAATTGTACCGAATGAGTCATGTGTGATTCATACAAAATTTGAAACGACTATATTCTATCTAAGTGTTACGATACTAAGTGTTATCATACTAGGTGTTATCCATAGAGTGCTAGACGGAATGAAAAGTTAAATACAATGAGAAATTTTCAAGAGCGTGGATTTGACTCGAAGACATCTTGAACTAGTCAACCAAGTCGAATAAGATTTAGTTTACACAAAATTGGGAATGGCACCAAAACCGAAGGTGTTGTGTTAGATATAATTCCACCAAATCGTATTGATATCAACCAATATTTTAAACTATGCAGAAACATTGACCATAATTCTTGACAAAGATTTAAGAGGACAAAAGGGAGAGGAAAAAAGTACTAAACCATGGCCTAAGACTCAGCTTCCACTACAGCACCTTCCTTTGCTGGGAATGAGTCCTCTAGATCTAATTTCTTCTTCAACTCTTCCTCTGTAGACAAAGCAGCTCGAGTTTCAGAAATAGCCTCTTCGAGACCCTTTATTAGCTCTATTAGAGTTGCCTCAGCTACCTCAGCTCTCTCATTGGCCTCTCGGGCTGCCTCCTCGGCTACAAGTCGATAAGACTTCTCAATTCCCAGGTTCCTTTGTAGGAGAATGAATTTCTCGAACGCAACATTGGCCTCGAGTTTCCTCTTAACACTGGCAATTATTGCCAAAGTTGTTAGTATCGTACGATACGCGATATGTATCGTACGATACGTTACGATACAGCCCTAAAACGATACGGATCGTAGTTATGTATCGTTTTTGCGTTGTATCGTCCGATACACGATACGATTTTACGATACGATACGTATCGGTACGAAACGCACGATACGTGCAATTTTTTTTTTTTTTTTATAAACGACGTCGTTTTGTGCTCTGAATTTTTTTTTTTAATCCCTATAACCACTGAAACGACGTCGTTTCAGTGGTTAGGGTTACAAAAAAAAAATCAGAGATTTCTCACATATTTGCCCTTCGCTATCGACGACGTCTCGATCGACGACGTCTCTGGTTTCTCTTCAGCCATCGACTGTGGGTGGCGATCGCTATACACTGTCTCTAGTTTCTCTTCAGCCATCGACGACGAGTGGCGATCGCTATGGGTGGTGATCGCTATGGGTGGTGATCGACT
>CAUOFW020001036.1:88855-164288 GCA_963454935.2 Ilex paraguariensis | reverse complement strand
TGTTTGCACATTAAGAGTATAGTGGTTCACCGGCTGTGGAGCTTAGCTAATCCATTCTTCAATGGAGGCTTTTTCTCCCTCTCCTCTATTCACTGCTCAAATGCATTACAATACGGTATATCTCGAGATTAGGGTTTTTTCTTTCTATCTCCCTTTTGATGGAGGCGTTACATAGTATTTATAGGACTATTCTCTGTTCTGTAGGATCTCAGCCAAGATTTTCGCCTGTCATTAGTGGGATTCTCCTTAATTTTAGGAGAGAATCTTGGTTGGTTGAGAGTTTCATGTTTTGAACCCAATTTTCGCAGTTATCCACCTGTTCCCTAGTTAGTTCCACTACCATCTCCTCAAGGGGAGCCCTAACGCTAGACTTCCGAGCTCCTCGTATCCTACCTGATCTCCTGACCTGACCTCAATTCCTGAGCTCGCTCTTATAACTTATTTGAGGTATCATCACAATCTAAGTAACAAGTGACCTTGTTAGTTTTGTAAGGCAGATAAGTAACACTAATATCATAAGTTAGGAGATAGAAATTCAAGATATGACGAAGATATAACAAAATATGATAAAGATATAACGTGATTCTATATGTTCTATTAGATCACTAATAAATGTATGTATGATTTATTAGAATTCTTCTAATACATTTCATATTTCATTCAACATTCTTACATTGATTATCCAACAAACTCTGAAGCTTCATCCGCGGAATTGTAGAATCCTTTATTTATTCCTTCTTCTGAAACTTAGGATCTTGAGCTATAAATTTTGTTTGGAATGACTTGTATTTTTGGATTGTAACTTCACTTTTGATGCTCTAAAGTATAATCCTCGTTTTGAAATGCTGCACGTCATTCTTTCAGTCTATCTGAGCTATATTTGTAATACCGGTTCACATTGTGCACTTTTTAAAACTTAAATATCAGAGAATTCATGTAGGGATACAAGTAAACCTCGATTCAAAGAAATTCAAAAGGCTCCGTGTTTTTCCAGGCTTACCGAGTGCTGAGAACGCTTGAGATGGAAGAGGAGTATTAGGAAAATGTTGGAGCTATTTTTTCCTTCAGCTAATCCTAACCTCAAAACAGGAAGTCTATCTCTATGAGCGCTCCTAGATGCTGGCCTTGTACGAACCACTACCAATAAACCCCTGTTCCCTTAGGGCTTATCTTCACTACCTTAGGGCTTCTCCTTCCCCCCTTGCTTCGAGGGGTCGTTTAGATCCCCTTGAGGCAATAGAGCACCTACTTCCCCTGAGCCTAGAAGCCCTTGGTGTAGACCTCTCAGAACTTTTTTAAGGTCTGCAGAGCGCATTAACCATGAGAAATCTGATTTCATTATTGGATTGGTTTTCCTTGTTAATGGGTATAGAGACTAGGGTATATTTGCTTCTGATGCATCTGCTAGCATTGCTGGTAATATGGCTCTAGCAGCTACTTATGCTCATGAAGCCTTATTGTGCCTTAGAAACCAAGCTTCCCTTTTTGTCAGCCCAAAGAAATCTAAGAAGTCTCATCTGGGATGTGACCCAACTATTTAACTTATTGAGCCTCATCATACCTAAGGAAAGAATCTGACCTCCTGGGCTCGTTCAAGGCTGCACAAGCTTTTCTCTTTTTTTTTTTTGAAAAGCCTACCTTGTCGATTGCTAAGCACTTGTCTTTTGTTGTTGCTTTCTAGTAATGAACTGTTTTAGATCATTCCTTGCTTTTTGAGGTGTTTACTTCTTCGCGAGCTATATAGATCTCCTCTATATTCTATGAGCCGAAGAACTCATCTTTTATCCATGAACTAAAAAACTCATATTTATTTTATGAGCTGAAGAGCTCATCTCTGTTTTATTAGTTAAAGAGCTTATTTTTATTTTATGAGTTGAAGATCTCATCTTTATTCTGTGAGCTGAAAAACTCATATTTATTTTATGAGTTGAAGAGCTTATCTTTAAGCTTGAAGCCTTTTTGCAGATACACATAATGTCGAGTCAAAAACTCATGGTCTGATTGAGGAAATAATTCTATTACAGAAAAAACTCATTGAAAAAATCTCTTAAGGTGTTCTGCACTCCATGAATGAGGCAGGATTTTTCCTTCCTCGATTTGAAGCTCATAGTTTTCGGGCCTGATGACCCTTGATATAATATAAGGACCTTCCCAGTTTGGGCCCAATTTTCTATGAGAATGGTCTTTCCTAGCAAGCAATAGCTTTCTAAGCACTAGATCTCCAACCTTGAAACTTTTGTGCCTCACCTTCCTGTCATAGTATCTAGTTGTCCTCCTCTGGTAATGCTTTATGTGCTGCAAAGCTTCGTCTCTCTTCTCATCCAAAAGATCGAGGTTGAGCAGGAGCGCTTCATCATTACGCCTTGTTTCGTCGTACTTAGTTTTGGGAGATGGCAATCCAATCTCTACGGGAGCCACAACTTCAGTTCCGAAAGCTATGGCAAATAGAGTTTCCTGGGTGGCGGTCCTAGTTGTGGTTCTGTAAGCCCATAGCACCTCAGGGAGTTGTTCCACCCACTTTTCTTTCAGTGTTTTCAGCTTAGTTTTCAAGGCTGCCTTTATTCTTCGAACAGTGACCTCTGCTTGCCCGTTGGATTGGGGATGAACAGGAGCCAAAAAGAAATTCTTTATTCCCAGCTCTGCACAGAACTTCTTAAATTTAGGGTTATCAAACTGCATTCCATTGTCTTAAACAATTGCCCTGGGAATCCCAAACCTATAGATTATAGACTTCCAAGGAAAGTTTTGCACTTTTTGTTCGGTGATTGTTGCCAAAGGTTCCATTTCTGACCATTTGGTGAAGTAATCCACTTCAACGATAGCAAATTTGCATTGATCCACGCTTATTGGGAGAGGTCCCAAAATGTCCAAGCCCCATTGTTGGAATGGCCAATGACTTACCACTGTTGTTAAGAGCTCTGGTGGGCAGTGTGGAATATTGGCGTGTAGCTGGCAGACCTTACACTTTTTTACCAAGTCTGTGGCATTTTTGAGCATAGTAGGCCAGTATTATCCTTGCCTCAAAACTTTCCTTGCCAGAGCCCGAGCTCCAATATGGTTGCCACATACTCCTTCGTGAACCTCTCTGAGCACCTAGTTAGCATCCTCGTCCCTCACGCACTTGAGGAAGGGTGTTGAAAAATCTCGTTTGTATAGCTCTCCCTACATAATGGAGAACCTGGCTGACCTCGCCCTTAGCTTTGTTGCCTCCTTGGGGTCTGTTGGGAGAGTTCTATCCAGCTAGAAGAGACTTGGACTGGGAACACTTCTTCAAGGACTTCTACCGATGGCTCTGCCAGATACTCCACGAGAACCAATCTATCCAAGTTTGCCTGAGAAGTAGTCGCTAACCTTGCTAGCCCATCTACTCTGGAGTTCTCCGACCTCGGGACATGCTTGATCTGGACTCATACAAACTTTTTAACTAGTTCTTGCACTTTCCTGAGATAAAAAGCCATATTTTCTCCCTTGGCTTTGTAAGACCCTTCTATCTGTTTCACCACAAGTTAGGAGTCGCTACAAACTTCCAGCTGCTCTGCTTCCATCGAGTTTGCAAGATTGAGTCCAACGATGATCGTCTCGTATTCTACCTCGTTGTTTAAAGCTGTAAACCCAAACCTGAAGGCGTATTCGAAGTCTATTCCATCTAGGAAGGTCATAATCAAGCCTGCCCCACTTCTCTAAGCATTGACAACTCCATCCACTGAAAGCTTCCATACAGGAAGGTCTGGTGCTAGCTATGTGGTGTCTATGAGTACTGTTGTAAATTCTGCGATAAAATTCGCCAAAATCTGTCCTTTGACTACAGTTCTAGGGCTTGAACCCGATATCAAACTCACTAAACTCTATGGCCCACTTAAACAGTCTCCCTGAGGATTCTAGTTTGTGCAACACTTGCCTCATTGGTTGCTCTGTTGGTACTTCAATGGTATAAGCCTGGAAGTATGGCCTAAGCCTCCTGGCTGTGGTTACCAAGGCTAATACCAATTTCTCCATTTTTGGATACCTCTCTTCTGACCTTCTTATAGCTCTACTACAGTAGTAGACTGGTTGCTGAACTCTATCTCGCTCTCTAACTAATGCTGCACTAGTTGAAAAATCAGAGACAACTAAATAAAGAGTAAGAACTTTCCCCTCTAAGGGGCTTACCAAAATAGGGGGGAGCTGAGGTAATCCTTCAAAGCTTTGAATGCTTCTTCACATTGAATATCCCACTAAAATGCCTTTTTCAAAACTTGGAAGAAGGGTTGACACTTGTCGCTTGATCTGGACACAAATCAGCTTAGGGCAGCTATTCTTCTTATCAAACACTGGATTTCTTTCACATTAGATGGTGGTTGCATATCCAAGACTGCCTTAATTTTCTCCAGGTTAGCCTCGATCCCTCTACTTTTGACAATGAAATCCAGAAACTTTCTTGCACATACTCCGAAGGTGCATTTTACAGGGTTAAGTTTCATCTTGTATTTTTTAAGAACCTGGAACGATTCCACTAGATGTCTGCCTTTAGCGACTTTACCAACATATCATCAATATAGACCTCCATGGACGTCCCAATATGTGTCTGGAACATTCTATTCACTAAGCGCTGGTAAATGGTTTCTGCGTTTTTCAATCCAAAAGGTATGACCTGATAGTAGTATGTTTCCTGTTTAGTCACAAATGAGGTCTTCTCCTGGTCAACTAGATCCATCCTGATCTGGTTATAGCCTAAGAGGCATCCATGAAACTGAGGAGCTCGTGTCCCGTAGTGGCATCCACTATCAAGTCGATCCAAGGTAAAGGAAAATTGTCCTTAGGGCATGCTCGATTGAGGTCAGTAAAGTCAATGCACAGTTGCCACTTGCCATTGGTCTTCTTGACAAGAACTACATTAGCTAACCAGTCGGGGTAATCTACTTCCCTAATGGCTTTAGCATGGAGAAGCTTGTTGACCTCCTCATTGATTATTTTCTAGCGTTCTGGGGCAAAACTCCTACGCTTCTGTTTAACAGGCTTGCAAGCTGGATTCACACATAGCTTGTGAGTGATGACTGAAGGATCAATTCTTCCATGTCTTCCTGCCTCCAGGCAAACATTTCCACGTTCTCCTTCAGGAACTAGATAAGGAGATCCTTAATTTTCCATGCCCAGCTTAGATCCGATGTAAACGAGGTGTTTTGGATCTTCACCAATTTGGACAGGCTCTAATTCTTTCGAGGGTGTTGGCCTAGCGTCCAGCTCGTCCCTCATGTCGAGCTCGTCTAACTAGATATTCTCAACTTCTTTCTGCTTCATTGAAGTCATGTAGCACTCCCTTGCTATACGTTGGTCTCTTCGGACCATTCCTATTCCATTTTCTATTGGAAACTTCATAACCAGATAATAGGCAGATGGAATTGCTTTCATTGCATTGAGGGAAGGTCTCCCGAGCAGCATGTTGTATGCAGACGGGGCATCGATCACCAGGAATTTAACTGTGGTAATGGCTTGGCAAAGGGGATCTCCCATGGTGAGTACGAGCTGGATTGAACCCAGGGGCAACACCTTTTCACCTGTGAACCCCATTAGGTGAACACTTATTGGCTCAAGCTTTTCCCTACCTATGCCCATTTGGTCAAATGCCGAAGAGAAAATGATGTCTGCAGAGCTGTCGTTATCGATTAGAACTCGATAAACAGTCCTATTTGCTACGACTACCTTTATCACCAGTGGGTCATCGTGAGGATGTTGCCAGCCCTCCAAATCTGAATCCAAGAAGGTTATGGGTATATCCAAGCATGGTGCCTTTGATATTGTATGTATTTCCACATCCTTATCAGCTCTGATTCTGCGCAGATGAGCTTTCCTTGCTGAGTTAGATTCTCCTCCTCCAGCAAAACCTCTTGATATAACTCCGATCTCCCCTAAAGGTTATTGGTGTTGTGGAGGGGCTTGTTGCGGTGGTGCTGGTGGTGGTGGAGCCCAATTCTGGTTATCATGGGCGACAAACTATCATAATTGCCCCCTCTGAATCAAGAACTCGATTTCCTTCTTTAATTGAATGCAATCATCGGTGTGATGGCCATGATCTCTATGATACTCGCAATACTTTGTAGAATCTCTTTTAGCTAGATTTGCCTTCATTCGCGAAGGCCATCTTAGGAATTTCTCATTCTGCACCTCGTATAGGATCTGAGACACCATTGCAGTAAGAGGAGTATACTGCTGGGGTGCATACCTCGGCTGCAGTTTAGGCTGTGGGGGACCTAAGTGATCCCTAACGTTTTCCCTTCTTTTTGGGGATCGTTCCTTATCTCTCTTGGGAGACTTGTCTCTCTTCGGAGATTTTCTTCTGGAACTTCGGTCCCTCTTCTTTTCTTCTGTTCCCTTATCCTTTTGTGCTAATGAGCTCCCCACTTTTAAGAGAAGGGCTTCTTCATCGTTTATATATTTCTTTACTTTGGCAAGCACCTCGGCCATGCTTGCTTGGGGATTCTTTGATATAGAGAACATCAAATCTTTATATTGCACTCCTAGACCAGCTATGAAGGTGGTAATAGCAAATTTCTTGTCTGGGACATCCATCTTTAGCGATTCTGAGTTGAATCTTTGGACGTAAGACCTAAGATTCTCTTGAGGTCCCTATTTCACATTCAAGATATGGTAGCTCGGCTTTCTATAGATCTGAGCTCCTATGAAGTGAGACAGAAAGGAAATGGAAAGCTCCTTGAAGAAAGAGATTGAGGTCAGAGGGAGCCTGTTAAACCATGCCAAGGCTGAGCCCTTCAAGGTGATGGCAAAGGCTCGGTAGCGCATAGGGTCCTGGTACCCATGCAACTCCATCTGGTTCTTATAGGTGTTGAGATAATCCATGGGGTCCCTAGTTCCATCAAAGGATTCTATCTGTGACATCCTAAATTTCGGTGGGAGGGGGAAATACAACACCCTAATTGTGAATGGAGATTCAGTCTATTGCACCAAGGCGTCCATTGTAACTAGAGCTTTACTTCTGACCGCTTCTTTCATGTGGCTGAGCTCCTATTGGATGTCCTTGAAGCGTTGCTCCCAATACTGTTCTCTCCTCTCTTGCTGATAAGGGAAGAAATCATCCTTCTCACCTTCATTGTGGCCATTCCTAGGGGGTGGATGGGGAACCTGCCCCAAGGTCTGGTTGTTCTCCTCTCCTTTGTTGGCTTCTCTGAGTGGATCGAGATGTTGTGGTTCCCAGTGAAGGTGATTGTTTTGGTCTTCTTGGGTCGGTCGTTCCTCCTGTGGGCGTTGTAAGAGCTTTAAAAGCTCTTCGTTTTGCTTCAGTAGGCGTTGGTTGACGAGGCGAAGGGCCTCCACCTCGTTATTCGTAGGGAGGTTTTCTATGGGTGGATTAGTCTCTTGGACATTCTCGGGTTGTCGACCGTTGGTGGCTTCCTGTTGATCCTACACCCATTGGATTAGTCTCTTGGATGTTCTCGGGTTGTCCACCGTTAGTCTCTTGGACGTTCTCGGTTTGTCTGGCTTCTGCTCATGTTTTGAGTTGATACCATCAGTCACAGAAAGATCTTAGTTTTGGTAACAGGAATAGTCATTCCCACAGACGGTGCCAAACTGATGGTGTAAATCAACGTGGATGAGCTGAGTGTGTGTATGCGTGGCCAAATGCGTCTTCAGGCTACCAATTTCATAATGGCTATGATGAAGTATTCTTTGGGGGGGATAGGGATGTTTGCACATTAAGAGTATAGTGGTTCATCGGCTGTGGAGTTCGGCTAATTCATTCTTCAATGGAGGCTTTTGCTCCCTCTCCTCTATTCACTGCTCAAATGCATTACAATACGGTATATCTCGAGATTAGGGTTTTTTCTCTCTGTCTCCCTTATGATGGAGACATTACATAGTATTTATAGGACTATTTCCTATTCTGTAGGATCTCAGCCGAGATCTTCGCATGTCATTAGTGGGATTCTCCTTGATTTTAAGAGAGAATCTTGGTTGGTTGAGAGTTTCATGTTTTGAACCCAATTTTCGCAGTTATCCAGTTGTTCCCTGGTCAGTTCTGCTACCATCTCCCTAGGGGGAGCCCTAGCTCTAGACTTCCGAGCTCCTCGTATCCTACCTGACCTCTTGACCTAACCTCAATTCCTGAGCTTGCTCTTATAACTTATTTGAGGTATCATCAAAATCTAAGTAACAAGTTACCTTGTTAGTTTTGTAAGGTNAATTCCTGAGCTTGCTCTTATAACTTATTTGAGGTATCATCAAAATCTAAGTAACAAGTTACCTTGTTAGTTTTGTAAGGTAGATAAGTAACACTAATATCATAAGTTAGGAGATAGAAATTCAAGATATGACGAAGATATAACAAAATATGATAAAGATATAACGTGATTCTATATGTTCTATTAGATCACTAATAAATGTATGCATGATTTATTAGAATTCTTCTAATACATTTCATATTTCATTCAAGATTCTTACATTGATTATCCAACAAACTCTTATTTATAACAATTAGAGAGCTCGATTTAAATACCAACAACTTGATTTTAGTAGGTTCGACTAGATTCAAATATGTTCCCGTCTCTAAACAATTATGATTTATTAATCGGCAAACTACTATCCCAAAGATGAAAAAACTAAAAACTTACTCTTAGTTTTAGACAATATATATTTTTCTTTCCCTCTTTGCTTTAATAGGTTTTTGGGAAATTTGGACTTCCAGAGTTGTTTTTAAGGCTAATTGTATAGTGTTTGAGGTATACATTTTGTTAAGAAATGAGTTATTTTGATATTAGTTATCTACTTGTAGGTTTAGACTTTCAAAAAAAAAAATTCTGACAAATAGAGTTGGATTCATCTCAAGTTGGCCTGAATGCTTTCAAATTTTTGTCTTGCTATACCCATCACCATAGGGTTAAATTGGAGCATACTACCCACACACACACACACACACACACACAGAATCCTAGGAATCCAGCGGGAAAGCTGCTTCTAGGGAGAGGAGCTGAATGGCCACCAGTACTTGCCAAAAGACTGGCCATGACTACCAGGCAGAAGAGGATATGACCCTTTATGGCCATGGTTGAATCTACTGCTCAACACTGCCATTAGTCTCTCTCTCTATATATGTATAGAAGAGTGACTCAATTAAGAAACAGAAATGAGTTGAAGTAGTAAAGAGAAGAATTTTCATATGCCCTCATGAATCATACAACCAAATTTTTTTATTGATTAATAAGCGAATTGCACTTTGAACCCTCAAATATTAAATTTCTCTCATTACATCCTCAATATATTAAAAGTTTTACAATGTAAAAAANAAACAGAAATGAGTTGAAGTAGTAAAGAGAAGAATTTTCATATGCCCTCATGAATCATACAACCAAATTTTTTTATTGATTAATAAGCGAATTGCACTTTGAACCCTCAAATATTAAATTGCTCTCATTACATCCTCAATATATTAAAAGTTTTACAATGTAAAAAATTTAATCTTTAAGAGTGCATGAGAATTTTTAAATGTTTTGGGGTGCAAAGTGTAATTCCCCTTGATTAATTGTTGGCAAGTTATTGCAATCGATCTTGTCCCTATTATCTTAGAGTAATGTTGTTACAACTTAAAAATAGGACTAATTTGTTGACATAATGAGTGACAGTGACATAGTCCAATAGAATAATTACTATNGATTAATTGTTGGCAAGTTATTGCAATCGATCTTGTCCCTATTATCTTAGAGTAATGCTGTTACAACTTAAAAATAGGACTAATTTGTTGACATAATGAGTGACAGTGACATAGTCCAATAGAATAATTACAATAATTACTATTGGACTTCTTCTTCGGGACTCTATCACTTAACACATTATCATGTCAGTAAATTAGGTCAATTTAATCCAACCTTACAAAAACTGACACGTAACATCTCGTGACACTCCAGTGTCATATTTCTATGACAACACGTGATAATTTTCATAAGTCATTGCTTGAATTGAATTAAAACTTGTTGAATGTGAAAGAACAAAGAAGAAATCTAGGGAACCAAAATGGGAATGGATATAAACTTGAGAGCAACAATGTAATTAAATCTTTTTGGTATGTCCTACACTAGGTTATGCCTATGTTTGATATGGACACCCACCCCTTTTGTGACCTAGGTTGCTTTTAGATAGATGACATTCAGAAGTTCAACTTACCCATTTGTTATTGGGCTTTATTTGATTGTCTTTGCTTCAAGTAATCAACAGCATGTCCTACTCATGTATTAGAAAAATACACAATTCAAATGTGCCTGACAATAAAGATGCTATACTTGAAAAAAAAATTATTGTCAATTAGCGTATAGCACTAATTAAATATTGTATATTTCAATAAATATTTCTCACTTATCAATTTGTCAAAAATTTGTCCCACAAATTAGTGTCTTGACAAATTTTTATGAAATGTGCACAACATCTAACATTTTCATGTGGTGTACTATATATATAACTGGCTAAAATTTTTGGCTCTCTTCTGCCTATTTTAAGTTCATAGGCTCAGTCACATAATCCTTTAAAACAATCAACGCTCTGGTGCTCTGAGTGCGAATTCACGCTTTGAGAGGGAATTCTCCTTTAATTTGCACTCTCATTTTACAAAATTTGCAAATTCAAATTTTCAATTCACAAATTTGTGCTCTTACTTAGGTGGTGTTTGATAAAACTGAAAGCTGAATACTAAAAATTGAATGCTGAATTTTAAGTGTTGAATGTTGGATTTTTTAATTCACAAACTGTTTGCTATCAATTGAAATTTAAGTATTGAATTTAATCAAACTGTTTGACAAATATAAAGAGCTGAAGTCTGAAAATTATTATTATTTTATTTTTGTCCTTTTCTTTAACCATCTCTATGTAACTGTCTTATTCTTATTACTATCACAATGGTGGTGGTGGTGGCGACGGCGGCAATGGCAGTGGTAATAACGATGGCACAATGGTGATGGTAGCGGCGGTGGTGGTGGTAACGGTGACACAATGGTGATAATGGTGGTGACATAATGGTAGTGGTAGTGGTGGCAGTGGTGATAATAATGATTGTGGTGGTGGGGACAATGGTGTTGGTGGTGGTGACGATGACACAATGGTAGTGATGACGACAACAATGATAATAGTGGTGGTGGTGATGACGATAGCACAATGTTGATGGTGGTAGTAGTGGCGGTGGTACAATGGTGGTGGTGGTGGCGGCGGTAGTGTTGGTGGTGGTTGCGATGACACAATGGTTCTGAGAGTATATTTATCTATTATGATAAATTGTTAAAATCCTTATTGGCTAATATATTCAGCATTAAAGTGATAAGTAGGTGACTTACTAATTAAAATTTTAACCGATTTATTTCTAAAAAGTACTTAAAACATTAAGTAATGAGTTTTAGGTTATCAAACGGATTTAATTTATTAAGTANTAAAATCCTTATTGGCTAATATATTCAGCATTAAAGTGATAAGTAGGTGACTTACTACTTAAAATTTTAACCGATTTATTTCTAAAAAGTACTTAAAACATTAAGTAATGAGTTTTAGGTTACCAAACGGATTTAATTTATTAAGTACTTAAAGTATTCAGTTTTAAGCCTTAAATGGTGTAAACAACCCCTTACTTATATGCTTACTCATTATTACTCAAATTTTTAATTGAAAATTATTGACTCATACATAATGATACATTTCAAATTAGAATAATATTTATAACCTATAATTGTTATTTTAGGAGCTTATNATTGACTCATACATAATGATACATTTCAAATTAGAATAATATTTATAACCTATAATTTTTATTTTAGGAGCTTATTATATATATATATATATTAAATAGTTTTCTACATAGTTGTACATGAAATTTAATTTTTATTAATTTGTTTGTGTGAATGCTTATCTTAATACATATTGATGGTGTAAAATAGCGTGGTTACGCAGAAGGTATGAGTTATGTTTGGCTACTTGGGTCTGAGCTTCAAGGCTCGTGGGGATCGTGTTAAAGAATTTAGGAGATTAAGGTGATTTATAGAGAAAGTATAGTAGTTCTCCGGCTCGGGAGCTTGGCTAGTCCATTCTTAAATAGAGGCTCCTATTCCTTTTTTGTTAATAATGAGGGAAGGAAATTACAATGTACTTTTTAAGCATCTGAGGTTTCTTGCCCTATCTTGGAGGCATTGTACAATATTTATAATGCAATTTCAATTCCTAAGGAGTCTCAGGCGTGATCTTACCAGAATCTCCCTTGATTTTGGGAGAAGATCTCAGTTAGTTGAGAATTTTATGCCTGGACTCTAGCCCCATTATCATCCAGCTGTTCCCTTCTCATCCTTGTTATTGACTCGACTGGGAGGGGGCTCTAGCTTTGTTCCCTTGAGCTCTACGTGTCTTGTCAAACCTCCTAATCTGATCTCGGCTCTTGGGCCTGCACGTGGTTGAAATTCTTTCTAGATATCATTAGTTGCCCCCCAGCCCTTGGTCCAAGCTGGCTTGGACAGGGGCTAAGCTGCACTAAAGCTGGTCTGTATCACACGACGACCTCAATTTGCTCATCCAAAGGGTTCTTTTTANCTAGATATCATTAGTTGCCCCCCAGCCCTTGGTCCAAGCTGGCTTGGACAGGGGCTAAGCTGCACTAAAGCTGGTTTGTATCACATGACGACCTCGATTTGCTCATCCAAAGGGTTCTTTTTAATGGTTTTCAGCAATCATGTTCTCCTCGATTCCCATGTACGTTCTCCACTTCGTACCATTAGCTTTAAATGTCACTGAGTTGAGGGGGAACGACCCCTACCTCGCTCTTTGAATTCTCTCCCTAGGCTTTTCTTCTTCCTTGTATCCCCTGTTTCCCCAATCCACTAGAGATCTTAGGGTTTTGCTAAATCTCATCCTTTCTCTAATTGGCTTGTGAGGCTTGTTCTCTGTTTTTTAGTGAGGAATTCTGGTCTACCATCCACCCTTGATTAGGTACATTTCCTGTCCCTTCCATGTTTCTTCGTTCNCTTTTCTTCTTCCTTGTATCCCCTGTTTCCCCAATCCACTAGAGATCTTAGGGTTTTCCTAAATCTCATCCTTTCTCTAATTGGCTTGTGTGGCTTGTTCTCTGTTTTTTAGTGAGGAATTCTGGTCTGCCATCCACCCTTGATTAGGTACGTTTCCTGTCCCTTACATGTTTCTTTGTTANTTCTTCCTTGTATCCCCTGTTTCCCCAATCCACTAGAGATCTTAGGGTTTTGCTAAATCTCATCCTTTCTCTAATTGGCTTGTGAGGCTTGTTCTCTGTTTTTTAGTGAGGAATTCTGGTCTACCATCCACCCTTGATTAGGTACATTTCCTGTCCCTTCCATGTTTCTTCGTTCTGGATCCCTTGAATCTAAGGTGGTTATTGCACTTCTGGACCTTTCGATTCTGCTACTTTAAGAATCGAGGCTTTTCTTTGTCTCGTCTTCCCCTCTTCTTAGATCCTTACTCTACCACTAGGATTTTCATCATTGGTCACTGGTGTCTTGCCCCGCTGACCCTCAAGGAGTGTTTCTCAGAGGTTCCTCTTTACAAATCTTTTCAACTTCCTTCTCCTGCCCAGTTATGTATGCCTCTTCTNTTTCATCATTGGTCACTGGTGTCTTGCCCCGCTGACCCTCAAGGAGTGTTTCTCAGATGTTCCTCCTCTTTACAAATCTTTTCAACTTCCTTCTCCTGCCCAGTTATGTATGCCTCTTCTGGAGCTACCCCCTCCTCTGTTTCCCTTCTAGGGAACAGATCTACTAAGGAAGATTCCGATTTAGGTGATGTGGGTGAGGAGATTGACAAATTTTCCGATGTTGATTTTATTGATGCCGAGGGAAATACTGAGGAATTTACCCCATTAGCCTCCCCTGTGCCCAAAAACCCTAACATAGGTAAGGCCAATGTGAGTGGCGGTGGAATCTCAGGCAGCGCTGAGGGTACAGGGGCTACTTTTAGAACTACAGAACTCGTGGGCTTTAATGAGGTATCTCCTTCCCTCATGAAAGTTCTTAGTGCTCATTTTGGCTTTCCTCCTGGTGTCCAATACTGGTGCCCAGATAAATTCACCTTATACGTCTCCCAAGTTCACAAGAAGATCTATTTTTTTGTGGTCGTCTTTGAGAACGGTCTTCGCTTTCCCATGCACCCATTTATCAAGAGTGATTTGCAGCATTTTAATGTCTGTCTTGCTCAGCCCTCCCCTAACTTCTGGGGTGTTCTAGTGGGTCTTCTTGTTTTCTTTAGGAAACATAAACTTGGGGTTCCCACAGTCTCTTTACTTATGGAGTATTTTAATGTTAAATACACCCCTTTCGATGGTTTCCTGTATATTTCTAAATGAGTTAAAGCCAAAGTGATCATCTTTGACCTTTCAAGCTCCCACAAGGGCTGAAAAAAACTTCTCTTCTTCGTAGGGGCAATCAATGGGAATACAATCCTGCAGACATCTCAGATTCTCTTCCAATCCCTCGGACCTGGAAAGCCCCAGATAACTTGGATAAGCCCTTGTCTAAGTGAGCTAAGATCAGCTTTGATGGCTTTTTGTGCTGACCTCTTTTTGCTTATCTTATTCTACTTTGCAGGTATTCGACCTGAACTCAGTGCTGCAAACAAGCAGGATTTGATATCCCTAGAGGGTTGTAATTCAGAGAGATACTCCGAGCTCATCAAACCTTGGGTTCTCGTAATGCAAGGGTTCAATCTCCCAGAGGTAATGATAGAAGCCCCAATCCCCCTCTCTANTTATTCTACTTTGCAGGTATTCGACCTGAACTCAGTGCTGCAAACAAGCAGGATTTGCTATCCCTAGAGGGTTGTAATTCAGAGAGATACTCCGAGCTCATCAAACCTTGGGTTCTCGTAATGCAAGGGTTCAGTCTCCCAGAGGTAATGATAGAAGCCCCAATCCCCCTCTCTATTGTTAGCGTGGAGGAGGCGACTGGTAACACTTTAACCTTTCCATCTCTGGTTTCTGCCCTTTCTTCTTGCACCCTACTTATATATTTTTACCCGTTCTAGGCTCCTAGGTTCTTTTGCGATGAAGCCTTCCACAGCAGAGCTCCAAGCTAAACTTTCTCAGTTAAAGAAGACCAGGAGTGGTGGCAAACGAAAGGCTAAGGTTGGCTCTGGCAGTGAAGTTGTTCCTCCAACCAAAGTACCGAAGATGAGTGTGCCCCCCAACCCTCCTGTTTTAACTCAAACCTTAATCAATCAACCTTCATCCACTCCACACGTCGTAGAAGGTCCTTGCCCCAAGGGATCTTTGCTTGGTACCAGCGAGGTCCTTGAGCAAGGGTAAACCTCCCCCTCTTCTTCTGAGGTTAATAGAGCCTTGGGGAGGATTACTCGTGTACTGCCCACCTCTAGCTCTCCAACGTCATTTGAGAAGCTTCCCCTATCACACCATGCAAGCTCCAGAATTAACAAGGGGAAACTCCCCAAAGTGGAAAGTGATCGGGGATCCTTTTTTGATAATATCGAGCTCGCTACTGGGGCCATTAGCTTTATTATTCCTGAGTCTGACGTTCAGAGAGCCTCTTTCATACCTCTAGAGACTTCTATTAGCTCAGCTCTCCATGGAGCAACTGTTGTTAATGTCTATCACTCTCATTTTTCCTTTTCTTCTGTATGTTATAAACTGATGGTGACCTTTGTTTTCTCTCTACCTACTCCCAACTAGCCCTCCACATGAAGGGTTTGATGGGCAGGATCCGATCTTTGGAGGGCTCTGCCAAGGCCTACTAGCTCAAAGTCGCTAAACTGTCTTTTAGCAATAAGGATCGTCACATTCAGAACCAGGACCTTCAAAATCAGGTGGAGAGGCAAGTCTCTATTATCCAAGATTTGGAGGCAAGGAAGGAGAGGGCTGAAAGCAAGGAGAAAAAGATCAGAGAGGAGCTTGAGTTTAAGAATGACGCTTGGGTCAAAGCTTGAGAGGAAACCTTTGATGCCCTACACTCTTTCAAGAGCATGAAAAAGGAGTATGACAACGTGTTCAAGGTGAACGATGTCATCCGCAAAAAGCTTGAGGAAAAGGAGGTCACCATTATCCAGAAGGATGATATAATACTCAAGCCGAGGGATGATGTGGCCAAGCCAAGGGATGATGTCTCTACAAAGAGGGTCACCGGATGACTTGCTTTCCAAGACCTGGCTGAAAAAACATACCCTGGTCTAAACTTTGATTTTGACATCCCTCCTAAGGAGGAGGCAGAGGGAATCACAACAGAGGGCAAAGGCGGCACCTTGGAATCTCGCGTTGCTGAGATTCCTCTTGGCTGCGTTTCAACTTCTACCGCGCCTGCAGAGGTCATGGATCAAGGTGTTCCTCAACTTGTAGTCACTTCTGCAGCTCTTCTTCTTGAAGCAGATTTGGTTCATGTTGTCTCTTCTGTTGTTTCTGCTGCTACCCCCTTCTCGGCTGATCTCATTTCTAGGACTCTAGCCTTAAGTTCGCTATCATCTGGGGTTGAGGTTCCTATTTCTGTGACTCCTAAAAATTCTCCTCCCTTGCTTGCTTTGGGGCTTATGGGGGCTTCAATTATTGATCCACCAGGAATATCAACTGTTGCCTTGCCAGAGGCTTAATCTTATGATCTGCCGAAACTATCTGTTGCTGAGTTGCTAGGCTCTCCTCCTTCTATTCCTACTACAGAGACTTAGGACTCTCTTTTCTCTCTTTTTTTTAAAAAAAAAACTTTTGCTGGAAAATGTACCTACATCTCTTTTAATTTACATTTGTGCTGCCTTCCTAACTTACTGAAGTAACTGTTGAATACACCTTGTTTTTGTAACTACTTAATACAATCTAATCTGCTCTCTGAATCACTGTCATTGATGTGTATCTAAATCGTTCTATACTCCTCTTTATTATTCTAAACTTCCCTTTATTATTCTATACTCCCCTTGCCCCTGGTTTTGAGGAGTACTCAGCTCTCCTTGTGTTGAGATCTCAAGCAAGGAAGGCTTGGTTCTTCTTGAAGTAGATTTGGCAAGAGCTTCTAAAGAGTTGTGGAGCTAATGAGTTATTGTGTCACTGAGGTCTAGCAGAGTTCTATCCTGGCATCTAGGGCCCTCAAGGGGGCATTGAGTGTTTGTTGGACTTTGCAAAAAGAGTAAATAACTTGATGCTAGGGTTCATCGCAAGTGCATCTATAAAGGCCACGCTGCAGCATCCGTGAGAACTTTGATGGAAGACGAGCTTGGGAAATACCATCCCCACTTAGCCAGCACATTAAGAAGGGTCTTGAAGTAACTGGCCTTATGGAGATGTTCCAAAAGGTCTATGCAGCCATACGAGCTGGCCTCAGCCCATAGAAATCTGAGGAGTCCCCTCAAGAGCTTAGAAAGTCTAACTTCAAAGGTCAAAGGTTATGTGACTAAGCTTTGCTCAATTATGAACTTGAAGTTAGCCTCTCAAGTTACGCTGCAGCTTATTGTATTGGACTTCTCTTGGATCGCCGAGTGCTGCAAATGCTTGAGATGGATGAGGAGTATCTGGGAAATGTTGAGGCTACTGTGGAGGTTTTTCCTGTTGAACCGACTGAACGCTGGAGGCCTATCCGAGTTCTCCTGGATGTTGGCTTTGTATGAACAACTACTGGCAGTCATGTTTTTGGTATCCTCACACAACCTAGGCTTTCGGGCTAACGATATAGTGAGGGAACAGTTGGATTGCCTATCTCTGTATCGCGTATGCCCAACTACTTTTCAAAAGTATAACAACCTTCTTAAATTGGACAACCCAAAGGTCTGTCAACTTAGGTTCTCGTGCATTCTTTGATTCCCTAAAAACTCAGTGTCCTTAAGGGGTTTCTATAATTTCTTGGACTTTCTTTACTCTTGGAGTCTTTTCTTGAATCCAGAAGGTTTAAAATTCTTTGTTCCTTTTTCTCTTTTTCTTCTCTGGGGATTTTTATGGCAGCCCCTATTTCGCCCTTGTTCAAGGAACGAAGTTTCTTTGGGATTGAGTGGAATTGGCACTCTCGCTACTTAGTTCCTTTAACAATATCGTCTTCAGATTTGGATGGGGTAAAGAAGAGGTTATTCCCTAACTTGGAATTGCCTCTACGGGCCCCATCCTCTGATGAGCCCTACAATTATCTTCCTCCAGGGGAGACTTGCTTCTTCGAATGGGCTTTGGAAATCGGTATGTGTCTTCCCATCCACCCCTCTATTGGATTTATCTTGGCTCATTGTGGTTTGTGTCCTTCTCGCCTCTCTCCTAAGGGATGGGCTACCATGATTAGCTTTTTCCTCTTCTGGCGCTTGTGGGGTAATGGCGAGTTTCCCACAGTAGCTGAGTTTCTTTACTTTTTTTATCTTAAAGAGGATGAGGTCCCATGCTTCAACTGCTTTTAGTGGAGGCACTTTAAACTGCGACATCTATCTGCTTGATCTTCCTTCTCCTCCTAAGAGATGGGCTCAACGTTTCTTTTTTGTTTCTGGGGACTATTGGAGGTCCACTGAGCTGCGCTACAGAGAGTGCAGGGTTCCTCGGTCTTGGAGGAGTTATTCTTATATAGGTTAGTGTCTTGATTTCCTTCACTGGCTAGGCTCTATGATGGCGTGCCCTCATCGAAAAAAATTGTTTTTCTTTGCAGGTGCCCCTGACCTGGACCTGGTAGAGGCGATGAAAGTCAAACAGATAGTCCATGCTGAGCCTATGTCCTTTCTTTAGCTGATGGCATCAGACAACCTCTTTATGTTCAACGTTGCAAGAGCTGCTATGGATTTTGTTTCTTTTCCAAACTCTGATCCTTCTCCTTCAAAGTCCGATGAAGGCGAGGATGCTAGTACCTCTTCCAGGAAGCGCAAGAGGGGGGGTTCTCCTGGCAGCTCTTATTTTTCCTCATCATCACTGGGACCTATTCTTTTCTCTTCAGTTCGGCAGAAACTTATAAATCTTCTTTCAGAGGCGGAGAAGGAGAGAGATGAGCTAAAGGAAGAGAATGCCCGCCTAAAGGAGGAGGTGGCTGAGCTCAAGAGACGCCTCAAGGGCGATTAAGAACTAAGAACCTCCCTTGTATTTCTTTTGTTCCCTCCATTGTATTACTACAGAAATTTTGAACCTTTATTTTACTTGATGGTTAGGCTCTCCTTTGTCGATTGCTATGCTTGCGGTTTTGTTATAAATCTTGTTGCATGCTTATAATCTAAAGAATTTGTCTTAATTTCATGAGTAGAAGAGCTCATCGTTTGTGTATGAGCTGAGGAGATCATCTCTTATTTTATGAGCTGAAGAGCTCAACTTTATTTATGAGCTGAAGAACTCATCTTTTGTTTATGAGCCGGAAAGCTCATCTTTATTTTATGAGTCAAAGAGCTCATCTTTGTTTATGAACCAAAGAGCTCATCTTTAGTTTATGAGCTGAAGAGCTTATCTTTTATTTATGAACTGAATAGCTTATCTTTGTTTATGAGCCGAAAAGCTCATCTTTAGTTTATGAGCTGAAGAGCTCATCTTTTGTTTATGAGTTGAAGAGTTCATCTTTAATTTTTTAACTACTCCAATGATTTACACAGGGATGAAGCAAAAACTTACGGTTTTATTGAGAAAATCCCTATTACAGGAGGAACTTACTGAAAAAGAATTTTAAGGTGCTTTGCGTTCCACGAATGAGGTAAAATTTTCCCTTCTTCAGTTTGTAACGTATAGTTTCCAGGTCTGACTACCCGTGATATGATGTAAGGGCCTTCCCAAATAGGACCCAACTTTCCATGGGAGGGGTCCTTTCTTGCAAATAGAAGTTTTTTAAGCATTAAATCCCATGCCTTGAAACTCTTGTGCCTTACCTTTCTGTTAAAATACTTAGATGTTTTCCTTTGGTAACTCTCTATACGTTACTGAGCTCTATCCCTTCTTTCATCCAGAAGATCAAGATTGAGCAGAAGCAACTCATCATTGTGCTCTGGCTCTTCGAACTCGGCCCTAGGAGATGGGAACCCAATTTCAACAGGGGCAACAACTTCGATTTCGAAAGCCAACGCAAACGTTGTTTCTTGTGTGGCTGTCCTAGGTGTAGTTCTATAAGTCCATAATACCTCGGAGAGCTGCTCCACCCACTTCCCTTTCAGGGCCTCCAGCTTAGTCTTCAAGGCTGCCTTTATGGTTCAAATGGTGACTTCCACTTGCCCATTGGATTGAGGATGAGCAGGAGCTGAGAAGTAGTTCTTTATTCCAAGCTCAGCACAAAACCTTTTGAATTTTGGGTTATCAAACTGTCTTCCATTGTCGGAGACAATTGCTCTAGGAATTTTGAACCTATAGATTATGGACTTCCAAGTGAAGTTCTGCACTTTTTGCTCTATAATTGTTGCCAAGGGCTCTACTCCGCCCATTTGGTGAAGTAATCCACTTCAACAATAACAAACTTGCATTGTCCCACACTTACTGGGAGGAGCCCTAGAATATCTAAGCCCCACTACTGGAATGGCCAAGGGCTTACTACAGTTGTCAGGAGCTCTAGTGGGCAATGGGGGATATTAGCATGTAGTTGGCAGACCCTATACTTCTTAACCACGTCTGAGGCATTTTTTGAGCATGGTGGGCCAGTAGTACCCTTGCCTTAAATTTTTTCCTGCCAAAGCTCGGGCTCCAATATGGTTACCACATACTCCCTCATGAACCTCTCTAAGTATATAGTTTGCGTCCTCGTCTCCCACACACTTGAGGAGAGGTGTTGAAAAATCTCACTTATACAGACTACCCTGTAGGATGGAGAATCTGGCCGACCTCACCCTTAGTTTCGCTGCCTCCTTAGGGTCTGTTGGAAGGGTTCCATTCTACAGGTAATCTCGGATGAGGTCCATCTAGCTTGTTAAATTCAAGACTGGGAGCTCCTCTTCGTGAATTCCTACTGATGGTTCTACTAAGTGCTCCTCAAGAATCAACCTATCCAAGTTTTCCTAAGAAGCGGTTGCTAACCTTGCTAGCGAGTCTACTCGGGAATTCTTTGACCTAGGGACGTGTTTGAATTTAACTTGCACAAACTTCTTGATTAGCTCCTGCACCCTTCTAACATAAAGAGTCATCTTTTCGCCTTTGGCCTTGTAAGACCCCTCTATCTGTTTTACCACAAGCTGTGAGTCACTATAGACCTCCAGTTGTTCTGTTTCCATCGAGTGTGCAAGGTTGAGCCCTACTATAACTGCCTCGTACTCTACTTTGTTGTTTGAAGCATTAAATCCAAATCTAAGAGTGTATTCAACATCTATCTCATTGGAGGAGGTTAGGATTAAGCCAGCACCGCTGCACTGTGCGTTGGCAGCCCCATCTACTGAAAGTTTTCATGTAGGAAGGTTAGGTACTAGTTGTACTACTTCCATGGGTTGTTCTGTTGTGAATTCTGCTATAAAATCCGCTAGGATTTGCCCCTTGATAGCTATTCTTGGTTTATACCTGATATCGAACTCACTGAGCTCGATAGCCCACTTAACCAACCTTCTCGAAGACTCTAGCTTGTGCAACACTTGTTTCATCGGCTGATCCGTTGGAACCTCGATAGTATGAGCTTGGAAGTTTGGTCTGAGCCTTCTAGCAGTTGTGACCAAAGCCAAGACAAGCTTTTTCATCTTTGGATATCTCTCTTCAGCTCCCCTCAGAGCTCTGCTACATTAGTAAACTAGTTGTTGAGCTCTGTCTCGCTCCCTTACTAGTGTTGCGCTGGTTGAGAAGTCTGAGACAACTAAGTAGAGGTTTAGCACTTCCCCTACTATGGGGCTAACCAAAACAGGGGGAGAACTTAGATAGTCTTTCAAGGCTCTGAACGCATTCTGACATTGGGTATCCCATTGAAATGCCTTCTTGAAAACTTGAAAGAATGGTTGGCATTTGTCACTTGATCTAGATAAAAAACGACTTAGGGCTGCTATTCTTCCTGTTAAACACTGAACTTCCCTGGTGTTGGATGGCGGCTTCATATCCATTACTGCTTTAACATTAACTGGATTAGCTTCAATCCCCCTACTATTGACTATGAAACCGAGGAACTTTTTCACAAATACTCCGAAGGCACATTTGGCAGGGTTGAGCTTCATTNTTAACTGGATTAGCTTCAATCCCCCTACTGTTGACTATGAAACCGAGGAACTTTTTCACAAATACTCCGAAGGCACATTTGGCAGGGTTGAGCTTCATTTTGTATTCCCTTAGGACTTGAAATGACTCTGCTAAGTGCTCTACATGGAGTTCTGCCTTTAATGATTTTACCAACATATCATCGATGTACACCTCCATTGTTGTCCCAATCTGTTTTTGAAACATTCGATTCACCAAGCATTGGTAAGTAGTTACTGCGTTCTTCAGCTCGAAAGACATAACTTGATAGTAGTATGTCCTCTATTCTATCACAAAAGAGGTCTTCTCCTGATCACTGGGCTCCATTCTGATCTAATTGTATCCAGAGAAGGCATCCATGAAGCTGAGGAGCTCGTGTCCAGCGATGGCATCCACAATCAAGTCTATCCGAGGTAGTAGGAAGCTGTCTTTGGGACAAGCTCGGTTGAGGTCAGTAAAATCGATACAAAGGCGCCATTTGCCGTTGGTTTTCTTAACAAGAACCACGTTGGCTAACCAAGCAAGGTAGTCTAATTCTCTTATGGCTTTAGCATGGAAAAGCTTGTTGACTTCCTCATTGATGGTCTTTTGGCACTTTCGGGCAAAATTTCTCCTCTTCTGTTTGATTGGTTTACTAGCGGGGTTCACACTAAGCTTGTGTGTAATAACTAAGGGGTCAATTCCTGTCATGTGCTCTTGTTTCTAGGAAAAAACTTCTACCTTTCTTTTTAGAAATTGAATCAAGAGGTCCTTGATTTCTCTACCTAATTTCGACCCCACGTAAACTAGGTGCTCCGATTCTTCATCAAGCTGAACTGGCTCTAGCTCTTCCGAAGGTGTGGGTTTGGTATCTAGCTTGTCTCTCATGCCGAGCTCATCCAACTGGATATTTTTGACTTCCCTCTTTTTCACCGATGCCATGTAACATTCTCACACCACACGTTGGTCTCCTCGGACCACTCTAACTCTATTCTTCGTATGAAACTTCATTACAAGGTGATAAGCAGAGGGGATAGCTTTCATGGAGTTAAGGGAAGGCCTTCCAAGCAATATCTTGTATGTCGATGGTGCATCAACCACTAGGAATCTCATAGTTGTACCAACTTGGCAAAAAGGGTCTCCTAGGATGAGCACGAGTTGAATCGATCCGAGGGGCAACACCCTTCCCCTGAGAACCCCAACAAGTGAGCACTTACTGGCTCAAGCTTCTCTCTTCCTATGTCCATTTTTTTGAATGATGAAGCAAAAATGATGTCAGCCGAGATGCCATTGTCTATCAAAACCCGATGAACAGTTCGGTTAGCGACAACAGCCCTTACCACCAAGGGATCGTTGTGAAGATGCTGGTAACCCTCCNGAACCCCAACAAGTGAGCACTTACTGGCTCAAGCTTCTCTCTTCCTATGTCCATTTTGTTGAATGATGAAGCAAAAATGATGTCAGCCGAGATGCCATTGTCTATCAGAACCCGATGAACAGTTCGGTTAGCGACAACAGCCCTTACCACCAAGGGATCGTTGTGAAGATGCTGGTAACCCTCCAGATCTGAATCTGAGAAAGTAATAGGTGTGTCCACATGTGGAGTCTTGGACACCGTATGTATTTCCAACGTTTCATCAGCTCTGATTCTTTGTAAGTGAGCTTTCCTTGCTGAGTTGGATTTCCCTCCTCCCGTAAATCCTCCTGATATTGCTCTAATTTCCCCCAAGAGTTGTTGATGTTGTACTGGGGCATGGCATGTTGCTGTGGTGCTGGGGGTGGTGGAGCTCTGTTCTAATTATCATGGGCAATAAAACGACACAACTGCCCTCTTTGGATCAAGAACTCAATCTCCTTTTTCAGCTGAATGCAGTCATCGATATGANTGATGTTGTACTGGGGCATGGCATGTTGCTGTGGTGCTGGGGGTGGTGGAGCTCTGTTCTAATTATCATGGGCAATAAAACGACACAACTGTCCCCTTTGGATCAAGAACTCAATCTCCTTTTTCAGCTGAATGCAGTCATCGATATGGGGACTGTGATCTCTGTGTACTCGTAGTACTTCGTAAGACCTCTCTTCGCTAGATCTGCCTTCATTCGAGGAGGCCACCTTAAGAACTTTTCATTCTGCACCTCATATAGGATTTGGAACACTGTGGCAGTGAGTGGAGTATACTGCTGGGGCGCATACCTCGGCTGCAACTCAANTTCATTCTGCACCTCATATAGGATTTGGAACACTGTGGCAGTGAGTGGAGTATACTGATGGGCGCGCATACCTCGGCTGCAACTCAGNAGAACTTTTCATTCTGCACCTCATATAGGATTTGGAACACTGTGGCAGTGAGTGGAGTATACTGCTGGGGCGCATACCTCGGCTGCAACTCAAGCTGTGGGGGACCTAGACGATCCCTGACATTTTTCCTTCTTTTTAGGGAGCGTTCTCTATCTCTCTTGAGAGATCTGTCTCTTCTTGGAGACCTGTTTCTTTCTCTTTCTTTCCTGGGACTTTGATCCCTTTTCTTTTCCTCCTTCTCTTTTCCTTTTTGGGAAGACAAGCTCCCTACCTTTAAGAGGAGAGCTTCCTCGCTGTTTATAGNCTCTTGAGAGATCTGTCTCTTCTTGGAGACCTGTTTCTTTCTCTTTCTTTCCTGGGACTTTGATCCCTTTTCTTTTCCTCCTTCTCTTTTCCTTTTTGGGAAGACAAACTCCCTACTTTAAGAGGAGAGCTTCCTCGCTGTTTATATACTTCTCTGCTTTAGCCAACACCTCAGTCATGCTTGCTTGAGGATTTTTAGATATGGAGAACATCAAGTCCTTTGACTGTACTCCCAATCTTGCTATGAAAGCAGTAATTACAAATTTTTCATCTGGGACGTCTACCTTTAGGAATTCTGAATTAAATCTTTGAACATTGGACCTTGGGTTTTCTTAAGGTCCCTGCTTCACATTCAGCAAGTGGTAGCTCGAATTCTTGTATGTCCGAGCTCCAATGAAATGAGACACAAAGAATATCGAGAGCTCTTTAAACAAGGAGATTGAGGTTAGGGAGGAGCCGGTTAAACCATACTAAGGCTGATCTTTTTAGGGTTATGACGAAGGCTTGACAACAAATAGGATCTTGATATCCATGCAACTCCATTTGATTTTTATAAANCATTGGACCTTGGGTTTTCTTAAGGTCCCTGCTTCACATTCAGCAAGTGGTAGCTCGGATTCTTGTATGTCCGAGCTCCAATGAAATGAGACACAAAGAATATCGAAAGCTCTTTAAACAAGGAGATTGAGGTTAGGGAGGAGCCGGTTAAACCATACCAAGGCTGATCTTTTTAGGGTTATGACGAAGGCTTGACAACGAATAGGATCTTGATATCCATGCAACTCCATTTGATTTTTATAAGTATTTAGGTGGTCAATAGGATCTCTGGTTCCATCAAAAGCTTCTACCTGCGGCATTCTGAATTTCGGTGAGAGGAAAAAATGCAACACCCCAGGAGTGAACGGGGACTCGATTTGTTGCACCAAAGCGTCCATGGTTACTGGAGTTTTATCCCTCATAGCCTCCTTCATATAGCTGAGCTCTTGTTGAATGTCTCNTTGTTGCACCAAAGCGTCCATGGTTACTGGAGTTTTATCCCTCATAGCCTCCTTCATGTAGCTGAGCTCTTGTTGAATGTTTCTANCGGTGAGAGGAAAAAATGCAACACCCCAGGAGTGAACGGGGACTCGATTTGTTGCACCAAAGCGTCCATGGTTACTGGAGTTTTATCCCTCATAGCCTCCTTCATATAGCTGAGCTCTTGTTGAATGTCTCTAGAGCACTACTCCCAGTATTGGTCTTTTCGCTCTTGCTGGACTGGCCGAAAGTTATTCTTCTCATTCTTATTACTTCGGCTCTGCGCCTTTTCATTGTTTCCATTCCTCAGAGGAGGTTGGGGAGCCTGGCTATTCTCTTCTCCTTCATCAGCTTCCTTGAATGGGTCGAGATGTTGTTGTTCCCCATGAGGGGGATCATTCTGACCTCCTTGGGTTGGTTATTTCTCTTGTGGTCACTATAAAAGCTTCAGGAGTTCCTCATTCTACTTTAGTAGACGTTAATTGACCAGACGAAGGGCCTCCAACTCATTGTTCGTGGGGGGATCCACCATAGGAGGATTGACATCGGCGGTGTGGAAGAAATCTTGTGGATCTTCGTATTGTCTGCTGGTATTCTCCTGCTGGTTTTGCACCCGCGGGGGATTCACTTGGCTTCTGCTCATATTGCGGGTTGAGACCATCAGTTACTGAAGAATCAACGTACTTGTAATGAGAACAATCATTCTTATAGACGGCGCCAAACTTATGGTGTAAATTAGTGTGGTTAAGCAGAAGGTATGAGTTATGCTTGGCTGCTTGAGTCTGAGCTTCAAGGCTCGTGGGGATCGTGTTAAAGAATTTAGGGAATTAAGGTAATTTACAGAGAAAGTATAGTGGTTCGCCGGCTCGAGAGCTCGGCTAGTCCACTCTTGAATGGAAGCTCCTGCTCCTTTTTTCTTAATAATGGGGGAAGGAAGTTACAATGTACTTTTTAAGCATTTGGGGTTTCTTGCCTATCTTGGAGGCATTGTACAATATTTATAATGCAATTTCAATTCCTAAGGAGTCTCAGGCATGATCTTAGCAGAATCTCCCTTGATTTTGGGAGAAGATCTCGGTTAGTTGAGAGTTTTATTCTTTCTAGGTATCATCGCATATAATATGACGTTCTCAATGCGTTCGTACTCTCAAATATTTTTTAATTTTATTGCTTTTGCACTTTCCCTCTCACTCCCACCTTTGCTCTTGCTCTTTGTGATGTAGCTCATAGGTTAGCCACTTCTAGGATTTGACCTTGCCAATCGATCATCACGTGATGCATACACATTTTGGGCATATGTAGTCATAACGTAATCCATACACCTTAGACTGGTATGGTCCAATCTTCAAAATGGACATAAAAAATAGGTAGAAGAGATCATCTTAATTATGATATCATAAATTGACTTATTTTTATGTTCGACGCTTTAACATGACATTAGAATTGAGTTTCAAAAGATCTTTAAGCAAGATTCATTATTTTGATTTCAAAATCTATAATAAAAATATTAAAATCTAGAAGTTGATGGTTGTTTGGCGCTCGATTGAGGCATTGGGAAGAAAATTCAATTCCAGAAGCCAACACTCAACAGGCACTAGAGTGCAAATAAGACTAGAATAAGATATCATGTGGTCCCTATTTTCAATTCTATTTTTTGTCAGTCACCTTGACTTTCAGTTTTTAGTCTATCATAATTTTGCAGTCACAGCAACAAATATCGGTCATAACCAAAAGTAATCCGTCCGGAGACATCCAAGAAANTGCAGTCACAGCAACAAATATCGGTCATAACCAAAAGTAATCCGTCCGGAGACATCCAAGAAAATTGGAACGATACATAAAAAATTAGTGTAAGAATGACAAGCACAAATTGCGAAACCCAAAAATAATCTCATGCTTCAGCATCAAGGTCTCTCAAAACTTCCCAAAGGAAGGGAGAGCTATACAGTCTCAGGATTACACAGAATTCTGGACCAACTTTGACAAACAACATACCAGAAACAAACTTTGACACAAAAAATTTCCACACTTCTACATGATCTTGATCTCATTTTTCCGGGAAGTGACCTTGATCACATTTAAAATAGCTTGCAGCAACCAATCTCACCACCTGGAAGAACTTTTCTTAATCCAGACCACCTTAAAGATCCCAAAACCAGTCATTGCAGCTTCAACTACAAACATTGTGATTGACATGCGAAGGCCATTGGTTATCTGAGCATACAACTGTTTGCCTCCTTAGGCTCAATAGGAGGGTTTTGAATTCTCAGATAATTTGCTCAGAGCCCTGTGATGTCTTGGTTCATGATTCCATGCGAATAGATTCCAGAAAACTGCAAGTACAAGATTAATTTTTCAGAGCTTAACAGTTCCATATTTGACCAGATGCAAGGACCAAAGCATCAAGAATTCAAAATCCAGGTATCTCTCCTTCCTCCAACTCCTCCTCCACGGGGAGGACTCCGCTGAAATTTGCATGATCCATTCTCTCCACCTGTTCTACATCCCTTGTAAATACACCTTCCAGATCAAGAAAGTCATCAGGATTAATTTGTGCAACGATATCTGAATAAGCATCTATCAACCCTTGCTCAAAATCAAAATCCATATCCTCAAGCACACCCACTTCCTTGATCATGGCGCTGGAGTATGCAGGATCATCAACAGCTTTTTGAATCGAGACACCATTTCCCAAGATTGGTTTGGTACCTTCAGCAACTCTTGCCAACAGTGGCCTGTTTAGTGAGTCATTTGNGGAGGATCATCAACAGCTTTTTGAATCGAGACACCATTTCCCAAGACTGGTTTGGTACCTTCAGCAACTCTTGCCAACAGTGGCCTGTTTAGTGAGTCATTTGAATTTTTTGCAGTTCCCCTCTTTTGATGGGGAGTCTGGAACACTGCATCCGGATGAATATGCTTCATGAGATCAAAAACCTTAGGGTCTGAAGAGACTCCTTCTTCTATTTCCTCCTCCTTGAAGGTCACACCTTTAGGCCTTGGACAATTATTTGTAACAGACTCCTTGAGCTCTGGTTTTTGAGGAATGGCAACTTTAACAACTTCAAAATCATAGCTGTGTGAAGGTAAGAAAACATGAATAACAGGGTACTCCAGAATAACTAAATTGGCTAACTGTTCGCGTATTGGGGCCTTTATGTCCAACTCGAGGAATGGTGATCTAGGACCCTGTCATAATGCAAAGCACGTAGATTTTTAGTCAGTTAGGAGATTGAGTAGCAAATGAAGTAGAGCATAATGCAAGCTCTCAGCAGTCAGCTCTTCACTGTGTCACATTAGAGGCAACTGGAATCAAAATCTCTAATGAATCATATGATGCACTATAAACACATTTATTTAAGTTCCGGTTTTTACTATTTTTGAGGTTAGGGTTTTTCTCCTTTTTCAGGGGATGTGTGATTTTTCCTTTTGCACAGGTGGAGGATAGGGCCTAAATTGGCAACTTTAATTAACAAAAAAGGACCTCAAGAACTATTCCTAAAAGTTGTGAGATGAAACCCAGTGAAATTTAATGACTGCAATGCAAACACAATTCAGTTCAGGTTGAGCAGCCTGATATATCCTAGCCCAATTAAAAAGCAGTCATCCTGAGAATGGTCCATCAAAATTTTACTGAAGCACACAAACCAGTTCTGCACTCTTTCTGTAGGAGATGGAAGAGGAGGGTCCATTTAATGGTAGATCCTGCACCCATGAGGGTGGCATTCAAGATGGTCTCACATTTGTGAATTTGTTCTCCCATTATAATCAAAAGCTCAGTCCAAAATAGAGATCAAACAACCCTTAAACAGAATGTGAAAGAAAAACCTTTGGATATTTACGGATGAAAAATCTGAGAGAATCCAGCGGCTCCTCACAGAATTGCCTCAACCCATGATTCCATGGGCCTGGTTTTAGATGCTTCTCAATCAGTGAGCATAGGTTTGTGTTTTCATGTACTCTGCAACAACAAACATTGCATGAGGACTATGAGCATCCGCGCAGCCTCTATCAATGAGTGAAACACTAATCGCTGAAAGAGGAAGTAAAAGGTCACGACATAACCCTTGGGATTTAAATTGGTTAAATAACTAACCCATGGTCAATCAATGCAATATCTGTCGAATGGAACCGCCACTCTATTGTCCATGAGATAAATTTCTTCCTAGAACACAATGCAAGAGAATTGACAATTCATTAATAACAATTTTCCCTTTTGATGCCAATGCAGAAAGGATAACAAAATAAAGTACTTGCCCAGAATCTAAAAAAACAGAAAACAATGGATTAAAGTTTATAATAATAGAAAAAATAACGTAAACTTGGAAAAACACAAATTGTGAACCTATGTCATCAACAACCTTGACCAAACAAATAGAATTCATCAACAACCGCTAAGACCAGTTTTACAAAACAAATATTGGATCCCTTTTGTGGAACCTATGAAGGATAAACGCCCCCACGCGTAGATTTTATTAGCTATTGGACATGCAAGTCGGAAGTTTCACAAAGAACTACCATAAATGGGTGCCTGCTATAAGAATTAAAGCTTTGTTAAGTGAATTGATCTGCAAATAAGAATAATGGCATAGCAACTACCTCCAAAGATTGCACTTGTACCCTTACTCGGAAGAAATATCGGTGTATAATATCCGGCTAATAGAGAAGTCTTTCTAGAAGTTAAGCAAGGGATATTTATGCCTTTGCAGTTTTGGAAAATTAATACTTTGGAAACTAGAACATCGACGCAAGTATGATTCTATATGCTCGTTGGCTGGCTTCTAATGATAGATGAGTAAGATTGTGAGTAGGTTTTTTATGTTTGCTAAAGCCTAAAGTTCCCTTCCACCACCACCACCCTCACCAGCCCCTGTTCCTGGTATGAAAGGGCATAATGTGAACTCAAAGGTAAACACTGATTTGGAAAATAACACAAAAAACCCCTGGAATCTTGACTTTAAATGATAATGAACTACACCAAGGTGCCACCAGTTCTACGGATCTTAGTAACACCGAAAAAATGGATGAGATGAGAAAAATAGCACCTAACATCCTCCAATGCAGCTCTGCACAAACTACTAAGAACTAACTAAATTCAAATTCTCTTAAAAACACCAGAAATATTATGCAGAAAAACTGTTCAAAGACAATCAACTATATATTGCTAACGTTTGTTAAAGTTCAGACCCATTTATGATCCTGTCACTCTTCCTTGACCAAACCCANCTTAAAAACACCAGAAATATTATGCAGAAAAACTGTTCAAAGACGATCAACTATATATTGCTAATGTTTGTTAAAGTTCAGACCCATTTATGATCCTGTCACTCTTCCTTGACCAAACCCACTCTATTTATAGCAGATAGAACGTTCTCAGAACCACAGAAAGTTAGGTCCCAAGGATGAGCCTTAGTTGTTATGGTATAGATAGCACACATAGTATAACAATCCTCAAATTGAGACATCAACTCCTATGACAAGCAACATTGTTATGGTATGACAAGCAATATTTGAAGATCAGTTTTTTAGAATTACTTGTACTCAGGAAATGAAATAAGCAACATGAAGTGCCAACAANCATCAACTCCTATGACAAGCAACATTGTTATGGTATGACAAGCAATATTTGAAGATCAATTTTTTAGAATTACTTGTACTCAGGAAATGAAATAAGCAACATGAAGTGCCAACAAGATCAAAGAGTGCCAAAGTCACTGGTAAACCAATCACTGATGGTGTATGGGCAGCTCCAGAACTTGAATACAACATCAAAATTTATATTTGCAATATCATCAGTAGACCGGCGTGAAATAAACTATCAACTTATTTTATCAACAGTGGCAGGTTATCATGAATTCAGTAACCTGTTGTCGTAACAAGTTCGATTAGCCCCCCTCTTGGACATTCCACTTGAAAGAAACAGGAGCTTCGTCCTCCGGCTTGCAGCAGCCTTCCGAAGGCTTTTAAGAGGAAAAGGAAGCCTAAAATGAGAATACCCACACACNCTCCCCTCTTGGACATTCCACTTGAAAGAAACAGGAGCTTCGTCCTCCGGCTTGCAGCGGCCTTCCGAAGGCTTTTAAGAGGAAAAGGAAGCCTAAAATGAGAATACCCACACACCTTAACCCTCATCCTCTGGGCAGATTCAGCAATCCTCTTCACATCCTCCAGCATATTATAATCTACACATGAAAAGTAGTTCTCCATGATGATATTAGAACTTGATCATCACACTAACTTCCAAACAATTCACTCATGTGAATTCTTTTAAACAGCACAAAAGGTATCAATTTAAAACAACCAGCAAACTTTCTTTAGCAAATAAATTTGCCTTAAAATAAAAAATGCTGACCAATTAAATGGAAAATTCCTCAATTGAAGAAAGAATCATTAAAACTAAAAAACTTGCCAAAGGGACAACCCTCCTCAATCAATTTACTTCTGGCTACAACTATGATTTGGAGACATTGTAGATATTTATTTCTAAGAAGATTCGTATCATTTATAAAAGGCCTTCCTAACTTCAAACAGATTATAAATTTTTGTTGAAGAAATACCTAATCTGTTCAAGCTATCTGCATCTGGCCACAAATATGCATTCAATTTAACTAATAGGCGCACNAGCAAAGAACAACATATTGAAGAAAGAATCATTAAAACTAAAAAACTTGCCAAAGGGACAACCCTCCTCAATCAATTTACTTCTGGCTACAACTATGATTTGGAGACATTGTAGATATTTATTTCTAAGAAGATTCGTATCATTTATAAAAGGCCTTCCTAACTTCAAACAGATTATAAATTTTTGTTGAAGAAATACCTAATCTGTTCAAGCTATCTGCATCTGGCCACAAATATGCATTCAATTTAACTAATAGGCGCACTATAACAATAAAACTAAATGAGAAACTTTCATGGATAACAATGGGAAAACGTGAAAATGAGTGATGATCTCAAAAGGATAGACATCAACCTCCCTCGACAATCCATAAAGAATTTCCGATTAGCCAAAAGAAATAGTGAATTTTGAAGCCAAAATTGCTGGACAGGAGGTTATCATCAAATTAAGAGAAAAGAACTGCGCAATACATAAACTGTTGATAGAATATCAAGCAAACTATGATATGCTCGTAAGTAAACATCAAATACATGAATTTATAACAAATTCCCCATGAAGAAGAGAAAAATTCCTCAACATCCCAAAAGAAACATTGAAATTAGTAAAAAGGGTGTTGAAATTTGAATTCAAATTACCCGAAAGGAGGAGATTATCATCGAATTGAGAAATAGGAACGAACTTGGTCGGCTTTCTTTTACCCGTACAGCCAGTGCGTTGTTTGTGAGCTTTGACGCAAGGGAGGCTACACGAGCGTATGGAACAGCCTGGGCATTTATACTTTGAAGGGATTGATTTACACTCTTCGCATAGAGCTTGTTGTTCGGGATTTGGGTTTGTTCGAGTTGGTTCTTTTCGTTCCTCCATTGTAGTAGAGATTCAGAGAGATGAAGGCAAAGTCTAAATAGGGTGGTGAAAAAGGTTTAGGGTTTTATCAGTCAGAACAGACGACTAGAGTTTAAGTAGGAAACTGTTGCGAAAACGGCGTCGTCTCAAGTGTTCCTTAATTTTCTATATATAAAATAAACAAATTAGAACTCCATACTTCCTAATTTTCTAAAGTTTTGATTTTTCTTTAATTATTATAATAAGCTTTCCTCTAAACACATTATATGCATTTTATAACCAGCCCTCAACTTCCCATTAACTGCTCATTGTTCTTTCAAATTTATTTGCATAAAATTATTTTTACTATTCAATAATTTTATTTTATTTACCTTCTTTAAATGATAAGGTGAAAGAGAAAAAATAAATTAAAAAAATGATAGAATCTATCCATCTTATCCCTATATTTTTCTCGCCTATTTCTATTTTATCACTTTTTTTTATCACAAGTTGAATTATTTAATTTTCTATTAATTTTTGGTTTCATACAATTTTTATTTCAGGCTTTGTTCAAATATGATAGTATACACATATTGATATATATTTTTTGAGATAATGTATTTTAAGAAGTTTCAATAAAATTTTTATTTTAAACATTGTTCATATATGATAGTGTACACATGTTTCATATATATATAAAATAATTATTAGTTCAATACAATTTTTATTTCAAATATTGTTCACATACGATAGTGGATACATGTTGATACATATTTTTTGAGCTCATGTATTTTGAGAAAATTGTCAATTTTTTTATAAAAGTAAATAATTGATAAAATCTAAATTCAAATTATATAATTAAAAAGGGAATGAAAGAAACATTGTTATTGGACATAGTGATATTGCTTTTTTAGATACCTAAATTTTATATTGGATAGTATATTTAGATACAAGTCATGATTTTGAGAGACCTTCTTCCCAATTCTCCCAGTTCTTAGATTTGAGTTATTTTAATACATTCAATCCAATTACATTTCACCTTGTAACATAAACCACTCCTCCACCGACTAATAACTCCTCATTTAAATATTTTTTAAAATTTAATTTCTATCACCCTAAGTTTTTATAATTCTTTTGTCTAACTTCTTTATTTCTTAAGTGGTGGGGTGGGAGCGAAGAAAAAATAGTGAAAGAAATAATGAAAAAAAGATGAGATATAAATCCATGCATCACACGGAGTCGTCACTAGTTAGTATGTATGTACAAAAGATATTGTTCTCAACTAGATTGATGCCAGGAGCCAAGGCTAAAAAAATTTGTCCCAATATTGAAAATTTTGAAAAATAGTTACCATAAACAAATCTATAAGCAAAATTGTTTTGCATTTTGTTTTTATTTTTTATTTTATGGAGTAATTTCTTTCATTTTGAATTAGGCTCATAATATGATTCAAGTTAAACATAGGATGATTGAGTCCACTTAAGCCGAAGGTCAAAAACATCAAAATTAGGAGAATTTATCTCATTTCTCGGTTAATCTTTAATGGGAGGGGTTAATTAAAACAAAAGCAATATTACTTGGACTTAATAGATAAACTTAAAAAATAGACTTGATAATTACAATTATTGTCAAATTTTTTTCTCTGTTCAATCCATTTTCATCCCCTGCATCGTTTCATTTGTTGATTAAACACAAAAGGGGAAAACAAAAAAAGAAGAAGAGGAACTAGGCAAATAAAAATAGTTTCGACAATTTGTTCTATCTGTAGTGTTTTGTGTTTGTTTTAATAACTTGCTATGGTTAATATATTTTAATGACTTACTTGAAAAAAAGTAATATATTCCAATGATTCATAGCATCAAGACCACAAAATACTTGTTAAGACCATGTTAGATGACAAATGGCCCCAAAATGTAACTTAGGTTAGCTGTTGAAAGTAAAAAATTGCACCTTATCGGTGAAAAAGATGCAAGTTTGTGAACAATTGAGCTATTTTGATATGGTATGTCGCTATGTTTTGTGCTTAAAAGGACAAAAAATGAAGAAACTGTTGTCATTGTGTTCTATTTGTTGGAGTTCCTACTTATCCTTGATGTATATTGTTTTGACTACCCTACTAATTTGGGACTCATCGATTCAGCAACATTGCTACAAAACACACATTTGAGATAACTTTGAATTTATCAAGCCTAGGATTACTTGAAAGCTAGCTGGTACATTGTGGTTCATGAGACTGTTTAAATCCTGTATCACCGGAAAGGCTGCAAACTATTTGTATTTCCACTATGGTTTAAATCAATTAGCTTATTGATGGAAAATATTTTATGCCTAGGAGTTTTCCTCATAAATTAACCTTACTAATTACATTGGTATCCACTTGAAAACTTAGACAAAACTCTGTTTTAGTTTGTGTTGAAAACAAATCAACCTTGTCCTTATCCACTAATTTTGTATTAAGATATCGTCGTGTTAACCTGCATGGTGTCAAAAATTATCATTCATCGTGGTCATCTATTCTTGGAATAAAAAGTAAATACATATGAATTTTTTTTAATATATCAGCATATATGAATTTTTTTTTTTCATTTTTACCCTCTAAACACTATAACTATGCTATACTTATCCTCTTATTTTTTTCTTAGTTAATATCGATGTTAAAATTATTTTAATTTCTCACAGTTAATAGACTCTTGGTAGATGACTGTTGGGCAGCTCTCGCATCTTCAATAGACAGAGTACAAAGAAGCCTGAAGCCAGCAAAAATAGGATGTCTTAGAGCCCAATTCCAAATTCGACAACTCTCGGCAATGGTATGCACGGTGTCTTATATACAAACCTTTCTTCTCTCTGTATATAGATTTATATGCATAATAATGTATTAGTTAGATAGAAATAATTGTATAATTATGTTGTTTTGTTGATGTTTATCTAACACTTCAATAATGAAGATTGGGTCTTTTTTATATTAGATGCTGGTGGGACATTTTCAGATACTCCAAGATGACGACACGTGTTCTTGGCGTCAATGGATACTCGTCGATCAGATCACGACACGTGCGCATCGGTCCATAATCCCCCTTCCCCCGAGGACACTATTCANGGTGGGACATTTTCAGATACTCCAAGATGACGACACGTGTTCTTGGCGTCAATGGATACTCGCCGATCAGATCACGACACGTGCGCATCGGTCCATAATCCCCCTTCCCCCGAGGACACTATTCACAGGGATNGGGGCAATCAATTAATATTTCATACCAAGTGACCAAGAAAGAATGAAGTGACGATTTAAAGGACAAATGAATAACTTAAGAAGCAAGAGAACATCCCTTAGCCCTTTATAATTTCATACCCCCCAATGTGGCTACCTTATCCACCTCGATCTATACTTCTAATTTGGAACTTACCCTGTTAGGGACGTGTGAACTCAGGTAAAGCCATCAGAAGATCTTTTCAAACTTGTGCTCAATCAGGTCATCAATAATAAGCATAAAGTTAGGGGCTGCACACCCAATGCAGTTATCAGCTTATTCTGATGAAGCTTTAGTAAGACAATGCACTTTTAAACCAGTATTTTGGGCACAGAAGTTCCGGACATCTGCAGATGTTCTCAAATCTTATTAGCCCTTAAATTCAAACAATCTCAACCGAAAAAACTTCAACACTCATGCGTAATTTGTTATATACAACACCTTATCTTAATCAGGAACTAACCACATCATAATTTTCCATAAGATATGGCCACAACAAGCTGACAATTCATATACAGATGATAAAATAGAAGAGTATTCTACTAGTTCTATTGGAAACTTACTGGGCACACTCGGCGAGTTTTCCAAGGTTTTGGTTTTCCAGAATCGCCATAATCAACTGTTTATTCTCATCCAAGTACTGCATCGAGCAAAAGAAACCAAAACATTGAGAAATCACAACACTTTCTACTATTCAATCTCAGAGGATAATCATATCCATTAGCAATGAAGATTAAAATTATTGCTGTACCCATCACATCACAACCCAGTTCTAGTCAGAAGTCACCGATTAATACCTAAATGTGAACAAAACTGGAGGCACAAGTACAAACAAATACAAACACGTAGATACAGAGATACACACATATCTGTATATAAGGCAAACCTTTTGAATCTGCTCGGTGGTGATGGAGTTTGAAGGAAATGGAGGTGCAGAGTTCAAGGTGGGAGGTTGTGGTTGTTGCATTGTTAGGTCCGAGTTTCAGTTCTAGGTTTGGGGAGAAACCCTAATTAAACTTAAACCTTAGGATTTTAATGGATGGATAGAGAAAAGTTAATGAGATAGGAAATGAAACGAGAGGATTACTTGAGGGAGAAAGCTATGATTGAAAAGAAGGAACGAAAAAATTAAAAGATAGAAAAATGAAAGAGTAGATAAGGAATAGAGTGGATGAAAAATTAGATAGATTATTTTTTTTTTAATTTATTAAAATTTATTCTTTTAAAATTGGGTGAAATTTTTAATTATATGTGTTAAAAATATATATTATTTATCTTTATAATCTTTATTATATACATAAATTTATTATTATATATTATATATACATTAATTTTATATAAAAATATAATGATAAAATATATATTTTATATATTTATTCATCCTTCTATTTTTTCATCATACTAAATACAAAAAAAAATTAATTATTCTTATTTTTCACCTTTTTAACCAAAATACAAAACAGAAAAAAATATTAAACCCCTTAAATATAAAAAGTGTATAACTCTTATTTTTTTATTATTTTATTCTTCGATCTATCCTACCCAACTAGACATTATTAGAATTTAAGGCATATCAGGATAAATACGACATTGTTTTCGTTAAAAATTGTTGGTTTGAAGTTGATTTATGCTCGTAAATTTTTGTTAATTGATTAAAAAATTTAATAAATAATTTAAAATAACAAAATTAAAAAGCTGTCCACAACGAAAAGTGGAGTGGCTGACCCATTTTTTCTTTTATGCTCCATTCGATAGAAATGATAAAAAATATGAGAAATATTTTTTCTATCATTTTAAGAAAGAAAGTAAGAATGATACACTTTTTTTTTTTAACAGGATGGATGAAAAATTAAAATAAATTTTTTTTTGTACTCGGTAAAATGGTAAAAATATTATTTTTAATTTTAATTTTTTTTAAAAAAGTATAAATACATATTTTATTATTGTGTTTATATATGAAATTAATGGATATAATATATATCAAATGATGGATAGACAAATAAGATATATTTTAACACAAATAATTAATTTTTTATCCACTTTTCTTCTAATTTTGGAGGATTTGATTTTAGTGAGTTAGAAAGAAAATCCATCTATCCACTTTTTCATCATTCTTATTTTTCTTCTTACCAAACATTATGTTTTATTTATTTTTCTAACTTTTCATCATTTTATTTTTCCGTCATACCAAATGAAACATTATTGTCTTTTGTTGTCTGTAATAGTAGATTCGATTTTCATAATACAAGACAGTAATTTAATCAAAGTTTGAGACTAAATTTTCGCCCAAGTGATTTTGTACTCTTTATGGTATGTTTGGTAGAAAAGATAGAAAATAAGAATGATGAAAAAGTAAGAGGAATCGATTTGTCTTTCTCAAAGGAAAGAAATATATTTTTCCTCCTTTTTATTTGGTACGGCAGATAGAAAGTAAGAGAGATTTATTTTCTATTGTTTGATATTAAATAAAAAATGAAAAGAAAGGAAAAATATGTATGTAAAAATTACATCTCTACCCTTATTACCCTTCCAATATATGAGTAATATTATTGTGAGCTAATTTACGGACCTATGTGACCTAATTTATTGACCGTTCCAATTTGACTGTGGGGTCCATCAATTTTTGGAACTTGTTGTTGACTTAATAATTCCAATAAAATTATATTATTAGGTTCCAATGAAATTATATTATTAGGTCAATAAATTATATCAAATTTTTAAGTCTTAATAGTTTTACTCATAATATATTGAGCACCTAATGTTTCTTGCAATGAATAGTCTGACTCGTTCGACTAGGCTTTTTCGTGTTTTTTTTTTGTTTTTTTCCTTGTTGATAATAACCAACCTACTGGAATGAGAGTTATGGCATCTAAACAGTGGTATAACCATCTATGGATGGGACATTAATCACTTGATAATACATCAGACCAATAGTGATAAGTGAAAGTGGGTACTAAAGCAATGTCTTATCAAGGGCAAATATGTTAGATTAGACAAATTATTAGTTAGTCCGCAGCTTTTCTCCAACTTTTCGCCCACTTCTGTTGTGGGGGAGGGGAATTGGTGGGCAGGACATATAGCGTTTAACTCCAATTTTCTTCTTCCACCTCTTTTCCTTTCAAATCAAACAGTGAATTATTTTTTTTTTCATCCACTTTCCTTTCCCTTATTTTTATCCACCCTATTTTTCATCAAATCAAAGGGTTGGTCTTATGTTTATTCAACTATACCCTCTCTCCCTCTCTTAGTTTTTTTTAGAGAGAATTATACTCAAACTCTCTAAAATTTGTCACTTAATCACTTAAATCTCTTAACATTTAAAATATTATATACAAACCTCTTGAAGTTTATACTCGGATAACACTTAAATCCCTCCCGTCAATTTCTGTTAGTATATTCGTTAGTAAATTACACTCAAACCCGTTGACGTTTATAACCGTATAAGAGTTAGGCTCCTTAAGTTTAAAAATATTATATTTAGACTAAAAATATTCCAATCAAATATAGGATATTAAATATTTTAAATTTTACAACTAAAATTCATACTCTATTATGACATTTATTGAAATAAAATTTAAAATAAAAAATTTAATTTTTTTAGTATATAATTATATTATCTATTAGAATTTAATTTGGTCATTTGAACGACTAAATTAAACTATTAAATTATCTCAATTAAAGATAAAAGATATTGTATCTATTACAGTTTGATATTTTGCTTAATTTTATTTCAATAAATAATATAATTATATACTAATTGTGATTTTTTTTAAAAAAAATTACATTTATATCTTTTATTTTATTTCAATAAGTGATACAATAGAACATGAATTTTGATTATAGAATTTAAAATATTTGATATTCTATCCTTAATTAGAATTTTTATGATCTAAGTATAATATTTTAAACTTTAGAGATCTAAATATTGTACGCTTATAAATTTTAAGGAGTGTAAATATAATTTACTAACGAATATAATAATAAAAATTAATGAAAGAGGTTTAATTATTATGTAAGTATAAATCTCAGGGAATCTGTATATAATATTTTAAATATCAAAAAATTTGAATAGTTAAGTGTCAAATTTTCAAGAGTCTGAAAGTAATTCCCTCTCTTTTTTTTTTTTTTTTTTATTGTGGTGGTTGTTATCAATTGGTCTTCGGCTTTTCTTTTTGTGTGGCCGCAAGGGTGATAATGGTGATCAATTGGGATTTCTTTTGTTCTTTTGTTCTTTTGTGGTGAGTGATTATTAGCCAGGTAAAATTTGGTACCGTTACTTTAAAATTTATTATTTTAATAAATATTTTTATAATTTTTATAGGTCATTTTAAAGAATTTATTATTTTTGTAAGTGTTTTTACTACTATTATTGATAATTTTACCATTTTTTAGGTACAAAAAAATTATCACTTTTGTAGATAATTTATTATATTTATAGGTATTTTCATCACTGATGTTGATGTTTTTACCACTTTTCTTTGATACCACAACAGTGACAGAATATTTACATCAGTAATAAAAACATTTACCAATATAATACATGTCGGTATGGTACCAAAATATATTTTGTTTCATTACCATATACATCTACCTAATTTGGTGCTGTAGTTTCAGGTTTTATAAATTTTGTAGGTTAAGAAAAAAAAAATTAAATTTGTTTATAATAAATATATATATATATATAATTTTTTAAGTTATATTATAGCTTTTATGGTTTACGTTACAATATTTTGGAGGTCATTTTTAACTTTTGAAATTAATTGAGATGGATCCTAGGAATTTTAAAGTTTAATTTTAAGGTAATTTTAAAAATTATAAATGACTCTAAAAATTTATAAATAACAGAACTTGTACGTAGGTACGATTTTTTCAGGTACCGAAGTAGGTTGATGCAAATTTTTTGTGTCTGTCCAACAGAAAAATGGAACTGCCCCCGAAAATTTAAATTAAATATATATAAATAATTATATATTTAAATTATAATTTTTTGAATTTCAATTAAATTGTGTAGCTGGAAAATTTTGCTAACCGGCAGGCAATAGAACAGTGGCTTTGGCGTTTCAGACGAGGCATCATCAACTCTGATTGGGTTTGGATTTGAAGCTGCAGCGTACTGAATCATTATTCTTTCCTAAGGTGATGATGGGTCCATCATCCTCATCCTCACCGTCATTATCACCTACTAAGACTACGGATGATCATGGAGGTGGTGATAGTAGTGGTCTCACCTCTACTAGGGGAGCTAACGAGGTGGTAGGCAATCTATCCCGTGATGATCTCGCTGGTGCAGTTGGTGTAAGGACGACTTTTGCAGCCTTTTGATATTTCTACAGCTAAAAACGACTTCAGATTCCAAGGTAATTCAAGCTAAGGAAAACTGATTAATGTGGATTTGGGGAAAAGACAAGGACAGATTAGAGAATAACTATGAGACAGAGAATGAAAGGTCAAGGGTTTTCTGGAGTTGTGATTTTTGTGGATTTGTGTTTTGCAGGAGGAATGGCGGCAACTTTGGGATTTCCTTTCACACCTGCTCAGTGCAAGGAGCTGGAGAGACAAGCTCTGATATATAAGTACATGCTGGCCTCTGTACCAGTGCCTCTTGATCTCCTCTTACCCCGTTCCACAAATCTTCCTCCAGACCTTACTCCATACCACTCTCCCTGTAATGAGCCCTGGTTTCTTCTTCTCCAACACTCCCTTATAATGACTTCTTTGGTTTTTCAATATGGGTTTTGCTTTTTCCGGTCTTTGTAGAAGTGGGTTTGTATTGTTCTTAAAAGTTTCTCTCTCTCTCTCTCTTGCTTGTGGGCGGTGGGTGGTGGTTTTGTATTCAATCTGCGTGGAGATCCAGAGCCAGGACGGTGCAAAAGAACTGATGGAAAGAAATGGAGGTGCGCAAGAGATGTGGCGTCCAATGAAAAGTGATGGAATATTTCCAGATACTCTAAGATGATGACACGTATTTTCGGCGTCAATAGATACTCGCCGATCAGATCACAACACATGCGCGTCGGTCCATAATCCCCCTTTTTCCAAGGATACTATTTACAGGGATCAAGAATCTCCAGTATCCCATCGATCGACACGTATTTCTCGGTCAGTTTTAGGTACATCGGCCCCTAGCGACGCTGGACCCTCGACACCGAAGTATATTCGTCTACAAAGCATATCTGCTCTTGCAGGGCTATTGATGAACAGATCATTAGCCTAGACTATATTAGACTAGTCATCATGCTTTCGTCTTACTCAAATGGTGTCAGAAGGCGCAAGAAAACAGAAGGCTCAACCAAGGGGGAATGGGCACGTGGCGTATTGTGTTAGATCAGAGACANGCTTTCGTCTTACTCAAATGGTGTCAGAAGGCGCAAGAAAACAGAAGGCTCAACCAAGGGGGAATGGGCACGTGGCGTATTGTGTTAGATCAGAGACAACAAGACTAGAATGTCCTTGCTGACACACGACTTGGGAAAACAAGTATTTAATGCACAATTTCCTTGATGGGACAACATTTAATGCATGAGAGCTTGAAAGTAAAAGATAATAAATATCTCAAAGCCTGGACATTTAATACACCCTCATCGAAGGAAGGTCATTAAACGTTCGGCAGACCGAGGAGAAAACATTAGTTGCTCGGGATCCCGAGCAGTTAAGAATAAGAACATTACTCATAGAAATCGGTGTGTGCACACTGCCCACCTCCAATGATTACCTACTAGCTACGCTGTCAGCAATGATGAGTTTTTAAGGTATAAATAGTCCTCACAAACACAGAAAAGAGGTATGCAACAAACCATTTCTCAACCATCATACAAATGTTTTCTTCTTTCTCTCTCTCAAAGAACTGACTTGATCGTCGGAGGGGATACGCCGAAAAACACTCCGGCGCCCTTCTAACCTATTTTTCTCTGTTCCAGGAGCCTCCCTTAGCCTCCTATAATCATTCAGGCGACTCATAAAAACGATTCATTATCCCTCCTTAGGCCACCTTCGGCCCTCACAACCGGTCCCAAGTAGTGAGATTGGCTACTCGATCGATGGACACGTGTTCATCACCGAAGAGATCTGTTCTTGTGTTTGTATTGTGCAAGATCGTGCACGCACAATCTGGCGTCATCTGTGGGAAACGACTAGTTTTCCTAGTTCCATTTCTAGAAAGAACAGTGACCATGGTGAATACTCGATAGAAAGGGAAAGGTCCCCAGCAAAGAAGTCTCGAGTTACAAGCTCCTCATCATGACGGGGGGAGAGGTCACGCTGGTGACAACAGGAACGTTTCTGTTCAGTCAAGGGGGCATACTCCTCTAACCAGTATGGGTATTGGGTCATGAGGATCTACCCCCTTGGCTCGTCAACTGGCGAAAGTGATCGAAGAAAAATTTGGGGATCGACTACGGCAGTTAGAAAAAGATAATGTGAATGTCCTAAGTCGGCTCAACGAATTTGCAGCCCCCGACGATAGATCAATAGACTCATTCCGTTCCCGCGGACGCTTCGTCCGAAAAGCAGAAGTCGAGGACTTGAGAAATCACTTAAACAACAAAGCTGAGAGTTCTAGGGTCCCAAAGCGCCCAAGGGCCAATGAGCACCCCCTCGATAGTCATTTTAGGAAGGCGAGACCTTTGACTTGGGACGACCTCTGGCAAAGCCTGTCAAGGCGCGGGAAGGGGGACGAGTCCAAGGAGGATTCAACCATTTTCACACGACGCTCGGAGAAAGGAAACCCTGTCAACGACTTTAGAAACCTCAGAGGACATCCCCCTGAGGGTGGAAACTGACCTTAGAGCTTGGCTGGAATCCAAAAGAAGGGGCAAGGCCGTCCAGGACGACGCAGAAGACGAGACAATGCAATCCCCTTTTACTAGGGATATCCGAGAGATGGAGATACCAAAGAAGTTCGTCATGCCAAGGTTCAAAACTTATGATGGGAGATCTGATCTCGAAGCTCACCTCAAACAATACAAGCAAATGATGTCCCTCTATCACTCGGACCAACGGCTTCTCTGCCGAGTGTTCTCCATGAGTTTAGGAGATTCCGCTATGAAGTGGTTCAAGACTCTTCCTCCTGACGGCATTGGGTCATAGAAGGAGTTGACAAGGAAGTTTTTAGCTTGATTCATTACGGGGAGTAAGCGGCCCAAAGATATTGGATCATTACTGACCCTCAAGCGGAGGGAACCGAAAACCCTTCGCCAGTACGTCATCCGGTACTGGAAGGAGGTCAATGAGATAGAGGGGTGTTCGAAAGTCATGGCGGCCACATCCTTTAGGCTTGACCTGGCAAGGGACGCAGACCTCTATCAATCCATGACTAAGAAGACTCCCTTAGATATAGGTGAATTGATTGTCTGGATAAACAAATACTCCAGGATCGAAGATGAGATAGGGGGCGGCAAAGGCAAAACTCTCGCGCCTATGAGGAAAGAGAGGGAGCGGGAGGACATCTCCCGAAAGGGGCTGGTACCCCCTCCAGGAGGGGCATTTAAGGGTGTTCAAGGAACCCATCTACAAGTTGCTCTATAAAATCAAGCGTGAGTCATTCTTCAAGTGGCCGCCTAGGATGCAAAGTGATCATTCCACTCGTGATCAGAACGTGAAGTGCTCATATCACCGGGATTTCGGCCATAGCACCGAAGATTACAGAGTGTACAAATCTTTCTTAGAAAGGCTGGTCCAGGACTGTTACTTGAAAGAGTACATCGAACCCAAGTCANTGCCACTGCCGGGTATCAGCGCATGGGCTTCCTAGATGCCAGGGCAGGATATCATCAAATCCCTCTCTATCCCCAAGATCAAGAAAAAATGGCATTCATCACTCCGAGGAGAGTTTACTGCTACAAAGTCATGCCATTTGGGCTGAAGAACGCCGGAGCTACGTACCAGAGACTGATGAATCGGATGTTCAAAAGACAGACCGGCAACACCATGGAAGTCTATATTGACGACATGTTGGTTAAAAAGTAGGAGGAGTTGTGACCACCTGGTGAATTTGGCCGATACCTTCTCCACCCTCAAGGAGTATGGGCTGAAGCTAAACACTGCGAAGTGTGTTTTTGGAGTAGAGTTCAGCAAATTCCTCGGATATCTGGTAAGTCGGCGAGGAGTCGAAGCTAATCCGGATCAGATTCAGGCGATCCTGGACATCCGAGTCCTCGAACGGTCTAAGAAGTCCAAAAGCTCACGAGAAATGTAAACCCTTCTTTGGGGCCATCAAGAGGGCCGAGAAGGATACGTGGAGCCCGGAGTGTGAAGACGCCCTGACGGGAATCAAGGAATACCTTAAGGTTCTCCCGACCCTATCCATCTCTATTCAAGAGAAAATGCTCTTCTTATACTTATCCATATCAGAATTTGTCGTCAGTGGGGTACTCGTTCGTGACTATGAGCGCCACTAGAAACCAATTTATTACGTGAGCAAAGAATTACTAGACGTAGAAACAAGATATCTACCCTTGGAAAAACTCACTCTGTCCTTGGTCACAGTTGTAAGAAAATTAAGGTATTATTTTCAGGCACACCCAATTACTGTCCTTACCGATCAGCCCTTAAAGGCCATTTTGAGAAAGGCAGATCTCTCTGGAAGGATTTCCAAGTGGGCAGTGGAGTTGGAAGAACATGACATCCACTTCAAACCTTGAACTACTATAAAGGGTCAGGTATTGACGGACTTCATAGCAGAATTTTTCCGGGGACCTCCTGTCCCGGAAGGGTCATCCTCTTCTGACATAACGTCCTCAAAGAATGATAAGGGACCGCAATGACTTTTATGTGTGGAAGGNGCGACCATGAGCGCCACTAGAAACCAATTTATTACGTGAGCAAAGCACTACTAGACGTAGAAACAAGATATCTACCCTTGGAAAAACTCGCTCTGTCCTTGGTCACAGTTGTAAGAAAATTAAGGTATTATTTTCAGGCACACCCAATTACTGTCCTTACCGATCAACCCTTAAAGGCCATTTTGAGAAAGACAGATCTCTCTAGAAGGATTTTCAAGTGGGCAGTGGAGTTGGAAGAACATGACATCTACTTCAAACCTTGAACTACTATAAAGGGTCAGGTATTGACGGACTTCATAGCAGAATTTTTCAGGGGACCTCCTGTCCCGGAAGGGTCATCCTCTTCTGACATAACGTCCTCAAAGAATGATAAGGGACCGCAATGACTTTTATGTGTGGAAGGTTCCTCTAACAGTAAAGGGTCCGAAAATTGGTATCTTTCTAGCTTCCCCGGATGGAGTGGTCACTGAGCAGGTCGTTCGGCTGGGGTTCAAAGCATCCAATAATGAAGTCGAGTATGAAGCTATCATCTCAGGGCTTCGGTTAGCCGAGGCGGCAAGGGTTACAGACCTGGTCGTTCACTATGATTCCATGTTGGTAGTCAACCAAGTTAACGGAGAGTTCGAGACAAGGGACCCGAGGATGAAGGCTTACCATTACGAGGCGACAACTGTGATCCAAAAGTTCAAAAAGATTGAGGTCAAGCAAGTATCCCGAGATAAGAATTTACATGCCGACGCCCTTGCTTGCCTAGTCTCGGCACTAAATTCATCTCTGTCGCACAGGATCACCATAGAGTACCTTCCCAATTTCGGTATAGACAAAGTTCCTGAGGTGATGGTCGTCTAGGAAGCACACAAGCAGCCTACCTGGATTGATCATTTTATCAGGTTCCTGGTAACAGGGGACCTCCTCGAGTGTGCGAGAGAAGCCAGGAAGATAATGCTCAAAGCCCTGAGATTTTGGGTCTCCCCCGATTAGAAGTTATACCGAAGGTCATTCTCAGAGCCTTACCTACTATGCATCTAGGAGGACAAGGTCGAAGACCTCCTCTATGAATTGCGTGAAGGAATATGTGGGGGCACTTTGAGGGGTGATCCATGGCTCACCGCATTATGTCTCAGGGATATTGGTGGCCACGGATGTAGAGGGATGCGCAAGCATATGTCCAAAAATGCGACCAATGTCAGAGGTTTGCCCCCGTAATTAAACAGCCTGCAGGGAATTTACATCCATTAACCAGCTCTTGGCCATTCGCCTAGTGGGGGCTCGACTTGGTTGGACCCCTGCCTAAGGCTCTTGGGAACAAGAAGTTCCTGATTATAGCAACGAATTACTTCACTAAGTGGGTTGAGGCGGAGCCATTGACTCACATCTGCGACATAGACGCTAAAAAGTTTGTTTGGGGAAACATAGTCATTAGATTTGGGGTTCCCCAAGCACTTGTATCAGATAACGGGACTCAATTGACTGACGAACGCTTCAAATCCTTTTGTGAGCAACTCGGGATCTATAATTTCTATTCTACCCTTGCATACCCCCAAGCCAATGGGCATACAGAATCTTCCAACAAAATGATCGTCAACGGGATCAAGAAGAGATTGGAAAAAGCCAAGGGAAGATGGACAGATGAACTGTTGAACATTCTGTGGGCATACAGGACCACCCCTCGGACCTCGACAGGGGAGACCCCCTACTCCCTGGCTTACAGGGTGGAGGCAGTCATACCTTTAGAAGTGGAACTCTCCACCATAAGGACTCAAGCCTTCGACACAAGGGGCAATAACCAACAACTTGGCCTGAATTTGAATTTGGCAGAAGAAAAAAGGGAAATGACTGTCTTGAGAATGGCCAAATATCAGGAAAGGATTTCTGGACTTCACAACAAAAGAATCAAGACTTGAGAATTTCAAGTCGACGACTTGGTCCTCAAAAAGGTGACGACCAATACCCGAGACTCAACAGATGAGACCTAACTAGGAAGGACCTTACAAAGTGGTGTTAGTAGGGAGCTCTGGATCATATAGATTAGAAAATATGGGAGGAAAACCTATAATACGGCCTTAAAATGTGATAAATCTGAAGAAGTACTATTTTTGAGTATTATCTCTCTCAGCACTTATTAATGGCAGTATCACAAGGGCAAGGCCCTAGAGGCAGAGTTTAAGGACTCCTGCCTCCGAAGGAAAATCAGAAGCAAGCCTCCTGAAAGGGCAAGGTCTTGGAGACAGAGTTCAAGGACTCCTGCCTCCAAAAGAAAATCAGGAGCAAACCTCCTAGAAGGGTAAGGCCCTGGAGGCAGAGTTCCAGGACTCCTGCCTCCGAAGAAAAATTGGGAGCAAGCCTCTTGGAAGGGCAAGGCCCTCAAGACAGTCCGAGGAACCAACCCCTAGGAAGGACACCACCCCGAGGGGGTGTGAGATCCATAGAAATGATGAAGCTGAACCAATCGGGCGGGTCAACCAAATTGCTCCCCAGGTGTCAGAGCTAAGGGGATATTTTGTTACCAATAGTTACTGCAGTATCAGCGCAAAAAAATAAAAAATAAATATATAGTGCTAATAAAAATGCAAGTGCTCAATAGTGAAAGAGGAGCTATTCATTCCAAAAAGTGGGGCTTTGCGTCCCCGAGAGCTACAAGGACAAGAAGGAAAATACATATTCAAATGNGGAGCCATTGACTCACATCTGCGACATAGACGCTAAAAAGTTTGTTTGGGGAAACATAGTCATTAGATTTGGGGTTCCCCAAGCACTTGTATCAGATAACGGGACTCAATTGACTGACGAACGCTTCAAATCCTTTTGTGAGCAACTCGGGATCTATAATTTCTATTCTACCCTTGCATACCCCCAAGCCAATGGGCATACAGAATCTTCCAACAAAATGATCGTCAACGGGATCAAGAAGAGATTGGAAAAAGCCAAGGGAAGATGGACAGATGAACTGTTGAACATTCTGTGGGCATACAGGACCACCCCTCGGNCGAGCATCTCCAACACGTCGCTGCAAGGAGAATCAACGCAGAAGGGATGAGCAGCTTCTGGGGCAGGCAGAGCTGGGGGCAGAATCAGCAACAGACAGGGCCTGAGGAATGTTGGAATCGGGAAGAAAAGGGGCTGACTCCGGTAGGGCCTCATCGGATGGGATGAGAATTACCACCTCAGGTGGGTCTGCCAAAACTTGCATTGACATTGGGGCCACACCCTCAGCAGCAATCTCGGCCTCGGCCTACGCCATCTCCGTCGACGGCACGTAGTTGTGCATCTGGAAGAGTAGAGAGTCTAAAAGGGCACCGGCGGCTCGGAGTGACTCATCCCACCCATTTTTGAAGAACTCTTTAATGTTCTCCTCAAGGGCGGGTAATATGTCATCGGCAAACTCCTCTCGGATTTGCTCATCAAACTTCCTATTATCCGCTTTCGCCCTAATCCTGTCCAGCTCCTGGGTCAGAGCCAGGCAGTTCTCCTCTGACCCGACGGCCCTCACTTCGGCTGCAGAGAGCCGCTGCGTCTGTTGTGTAATCCTCATCTCAGCGTCGGTCAAGGCGGCACTTAGCTTTTTAGCGCCAACCTTCGCCAATTCGCTGTCCTTGAGCAATTGCTCAATTTAAGCGGTCTGGCCCGTGAGGGTGGAGTCCCTGGCAGCCACTTCCTCCTTAGCACTGGCCAGGGCTCCTTTAACCTATTCCTTCTACTCCTGAGTCCGTTAGAGGTCCATCCTAGCTGCATGGTATCGCGCAGCGATTATGGAGATTTGTTGGGTGGCCTGCGAGGGAAAGAACTTGGTCAATATGTGGGTGACACAGTAAGGAAAGGCTAAACCAAGGATAAACTTACCACTAGGGAATTCTGAATGATGGAACGAAACAAACGTGCTCATTGTCCGCCCCCTATGGGCCTTCATGTCGGCCTCGAAGTGGAGCGTCTCGCTCACCGTATTGGCGACATGGAGGTCCTGCAGAATGGAATCGTTGACCTTGATCACCCGGTTCCTGTGATCAGTAGCCCGAGGGTTCCACTTCGCAGCTTTCACAGTCTGCGGCGGGGGAGGTGGAGTTTGTCTCTGTTGCTGCTACTGCTGTTGTTGTTGCTGTTGAGGTGGAGGGGGTAACCCATGGCCCCTCTCGCTTTGCTATTGAGCGGAGGGGGCCCTGGATCCCCTACTAGAGCCGTCGTGCCTTTGTTTGGTCCTCCTCTCCTCCTCAACTTGGGGATCTCGGTCACGCATCTGACCCCGACCAACGGCCCTTGAGGGTGAGGGGTTGGCGCTGGTCCCTGTTGATGGGGCGTTGCTTGTTGACCCCCATCATCTCCCTGCGGCGAGGGCTTGCCTCTGCCTCAAGAAACTCAGGTCTATGCGGGGCGTGTGTGACATGGCTACCTCAAAGGCGTCCTCTGCATCTAGGGACTAAAGGATGTTGAAGTCTGGCCATGAATCTTTCCCCGAGGTCCCCACCTCGGTGTGCGAAGGAACAAAAGTCTCTCTAGCCCCGAACTCCTCAACTACAAAGGCGCACTCTACTTCCGCCTCAGTAGCCCTGTCAGGGTTTTCCTCCAAGTTTTGCTCGGCCTCTTGTTGCGTTGTCTGATCAAAGAGTTCAGAACACTGTGAGGGGTTGAAAGGTTGGGGGAGCTGTGAAAACTTCTTGTACCCTGCTGTGTAGTCCAAGAGAAGATGAGCGGCCCGGCCAAACTCGTCGTTGCCGACAAACTTTCAAACAGTTATGAGGTCGGTAAAGTGTACCAAAGACCGAGAAGGAGGGGCGACTTCCCGGGCGGAGACGTCCGCACAAGAAAAAATGTTATTAACACTTGCAAAATATCCTAAGGACAGTAAAAAATTGGACTCGAAGAAGCTGACGTACTTGTCGTTCTCCACTCAAGGGGACACCTTAGACCATCGTACTCGGGACCGGTCCCCTTCTCCCAAGATCCGCTGAAAATCAAGAGGTCATCCTTGTACCCTTTTTCCGAGTCAGAGAGATGAATTACTAGGTACATGGATGGATTCCTGGCTTTGAGGTAGAAATTCTGCTGAGGCATGACCCTCAACAAGGAGTAGCAAAAAAGGATATCGTTGAGCCCAACCTTTACCCCCAGACGGTTATTAAGCTCTAAGACTCCCATTATTATCCTAAAGACATTAAGGCAACACTGCGCGGGGAAGAGGTTGAAATGGAAAAGAAACTGGAGGAGTAGAGAAGGTAGAGGAAACCTAATTCCACCCTTTATGATTGCTATGGTGAAAAAGAGCATCTCATCCTCGGCCCCGAGATTACGGTTATGTAAAATTGGGTTGTACTTTTTTATACCTACGTTTCGGGGAATGTGATACCGGGCCCTAAACCTATCGATCTGCTGGTCTCCCTTCACTTTGTACTTCCCTGGCCTCGAGGAACTAGCCTGGGGGTCCTCGGTGATAGGGCGGCGTCAGAGCATCTCCAATTAAAATGAAAAGGAAAGGGGAAGGAAAGAGTTTTCCTACAAAGAACCCCGAGTGGTTTCCTAAGGGTTGGTCAAAATGACGACAGCCAGAAACACCTCCGGCTCCCGGGGAATGAAAAGCAAAACCCAGAAGAAGGATGAAAAGAAGGATGCAAGGACTCACCAGAATATAAACGAAGATTTTCAAGGAACTTGGAGTGGTTCCTTTCTCGAGGAAGGTTTGGAAGTAAGAGGGGGTTTGCTGATCCAAACTCCGATGATGACTAGTTGGTAAACGATGTAACTAAGGGTGTCTCCGATGGTAAACGATGTGGCTAAGGGTGTCTCCGATGAAGTCTCCGGCGAAGGCTCTCTAAGAGTTTGAAGTGGTAAAAGTGTGGGAAAGAAGGAGAAGACCCGTTTATATAGTGTCTGTCCCCATCATTGGGCACGAAGCACGAAGGGGAGCATTTAATGTGCACGACCTCCTAAGTAACGAAAAACAACTGGAAGTAATGATGGGGTGGTTGGGGCAGTTGCAGAACCCTTCGTCTTCTTATGACGCGTGTCCTCGGTGTTAGAAGATCGAAGGCTGGGGGCAGTTAATGAAACATTTTCAAATACTCCAAGATGACGACACGTGTCCTCGGCGTCAATGGATACTCGCCGATCAGATCACGACACGTGCGCATTGGTCCATAATCCCTTTTCCCCCGAGGATACTATTCACAGGGATGAAGGATCCCTAGTATCCCATAGACCGACACGTATCCCTCGGTCAATTTTAGGTACATCGGCCACTAGCGACACTGGACCCTCGGCACCGATGTATATCCGTCTACGAAGCATATCTGCTCCTACAGGGCTATTGATGGACAGATCACTAGCCTAGGCTAGACTAGACTAGCCATCATGGCCTCGTCTTACTCAAATGGTGTCAAGAGGCACAGGAAAACAGAAGACTTAACCAAGGGGGAATGGGCACGTGGCGTATTTTGTCAGATCAGAGACAAAAAGATCAGAATGCCCTTACTGACACACGACTTGGGAAAGCAAGTATTTAATGCACCATTCCCTTGATGAGATAATATTTAATGCATGAGAGTTTGAAAGTGAAAGGTAATAAATGTCCCAAAGCCTGGGCATTTAATACACCCATGTCGAGGGAAGGTCATTAAACGTTCGGCAGACTGAGGAGAAAGCATTAGACCCCGAGCAGTTAAGAATAAGAACATTAATTATAGAAATTGGTGTGCATACTACCCACCTTCAATGATTATCTACTAGCTACGCTGTCAGTAATGATGAGTTTTTAAGATATAAATAATTCTCACAAACACAGAAAAGAGGTACGCAACAAACCATTTCTCAACCATCATACAGTGTTTTTTTCTTCTCCTCTCTCAAAGAACTGACTTCATCGTTGAAGGGGATACGCCGAAAAACACTCCGACGCCCTTCTAACCTGTTTTTCTCTGTTTCAGGAGCCTCCCAGGATCATTTAGACGACTCATAAAAACGATTTATTATCCCTCCTTAGGCCACCTTCGGCCCTCACAACCGGTCCCAAGTAGTGAGATTGGTCACTCGATCGATGGACACGTGTTCATCACAGAAAAGATCTGTTTTTGTGTTTGTATTGCACAAAATCGTGCACGCACAAATGCATATGCTTGTTTTGATATTGCTTCACAGATTAATGGAAACAAGTTCCGGGATTCTAAATAAAAGACAAGAAGTTCTTGTCAATGAAGTACAGTTATGCTAGTTGAATGAATTAAAGTTTAAAGTCTCAATGCATCTGATGCAACTGAAAGTGTCTTCAAAAATGGATATGGTTTTTTGGGTTTTCAATATTATTTTTCATTTAAAATTGTTTGAGTAAATTCCCTCCCTCTTAGAAAACGGCACGGAAAATCCAAACACCGCACAAACCAGTTCCAAAACCTTTTAGCTTCTCACTCTCTCTAAACCTGAAAAACCGCACACATGCCCACAGACACACGTAATCCCTCTCTCTGTGTTGGAATTGGCCATTAAGTGGATGATAAAAACTATGATGTACAGAGGCAAGTGAGCAACTTAGGGAGTTTAATTGAAGCAGAATTAAGGGGTCCTCAATTTAACTCTAGCCTTAATTTCCTCACTTCAATTACCTGAGAGTGATCTCCAAATCGAAGTTGTTGCTACCTGTCATGTATTCTCTGGTACGATCAATTTTATGCCAACAATGAAACTTTTTTGTTGTTTGTGTGAGTAACTCTTTTTGCTAGGTTTGGGGCTATGAAATAGTTTTCCCTGAAGCATGAAATAGGAATAGTTTCATTTTCTTGTCGACCACATCACAAAGTTAGTGCAGTTAATTCATTACCATAACAACTGTCGGAACTGTTCACTATTGAGTCTTTCACCTTCAATACCATGCTTGTTAAATATAGATAACTATACATTAAGCACATAAGAACAATCCACTTCTTGTCAAGTATTTTTGGTGGTTTCCAAACTTTTTGTGACACTTTCACCTTTTCGCCACAAAACTTCAGATTCTACTGCAGTTTACTTTTCTGACTTTCAAAGGGCCAAGCAAATTAAGGTAAAATATGCTACTAGCTTCGTTGTTTTAGTGCTCAAGAATAAAATTGTGCAGCAATGAATTGGTGCAACATTTTCTTGTTCTATACCATAGTTCTTCTTGTTTGGGATTTTTTTTTTAATATTTAGTCTTTGACTTTCAAGTTGATTAATTTTTCATAGGAAAAATTGTTTTTTTTTTTTTATTCTTGTTTTCAAAAGTAGTCAACTTATTGGGTTTCTAGAAGCTAGCCTATAATAGAAAGTAAAAGAATCGGAAAGGAAAAAAGATGCATGAATATAAAAAGAAGTAACGAAAACTTTATTTGAGAGAATTTAACAGTATTGTGATACAAAATTGTGTAGATAGGCTTAATAAACCAGTCATGAACACTTATATTATTGTATTTTCCTTTGTTTTGTCAAATCAATTTAACACCAATGCTATTACAGACTAACCTAAAAAGAGAAAATTGAACAATTACAATAGGAAAAACATGCTCACTTATAGAAAAAGGTAATGGAAACCTTATAATATAAAGGACTAGGACTTTGTCATGTGCTAAATTTATCTTTTATATGCAAATTTATTTTACTTTCATTTGGGCTTGCATGGTTTTTTGTTTGATTTCAATTCTCAATACAACTCTAGTTGGCTTTTGTTCTATCCGATGTGATAATTATCATTCTAATGTTTGATTTATTGGTTTGTGTCAAGATCAAAATTTTGTGATTACAGAGTGAAAAATATAAAATGCCCTTCTCATTATCCCGCCTTCAAAACAAAAGAAAGGGAGAAAATCTCCTCTTTCTCAAAAGACCTTTCCAACTAATCACACATCTATGTAGGGATGCTTTCAAATTAGACTTGGTCTAGCGTTAGTTGAAACAAATGCGGTTGCACATAAAACTCTTTGTAGAACTTTCGACCACTAATCGATGTCAAGGAGAAATTGTTGTTTGTAGTATTCCAAATATAGTAAAGATACTTACTGAATTTTTTGATTTGTATTGTGTAACTTAGAATAAAACAGTAACAGTCTAGTGCAAAACAGTAACATAGAAAACTGAAACAGTTATAGAAGAATTAACGAAGGAGTTACATGTAACTGTTTGTTTAACTAATATAAATACTGACCCCGTAGTAGACTAGAAACTGAGATTGAGTTTTCTGCAAATCAAGGGTAGTGTATGACACTCTGTATTTAAGACAAATTTCGCCCCCACATACGGTGCTTATGAAAATCAAAGCGTCTGTCTCCCAAGATACAATGATCTCCTCTCGAATAGAAGTAGCACTCCAATCTACTCGCTCAGTGAACTAGAAATTATATTGTGTACTCTCCAAAAGCAGACTGCTAATAATGTATGAGTCTACCTTAAATGACTATGAATTTTATCGATGCAAAATGATTGTGATTGAGTTATTTATAGAGAGAATGGTGAATGATTTGGACAATCACCATATGAATGGATGCAACTCAGCAGACACATGTAGCTAGAAGACACCATTGATTAACTGTTCATCTATGAACATATACTATTCAAATTTCGAACTGGAGGGAAGCAAAAATTCGAGTCAGTGCGAATTCAAATCCAACCGTTATCGAAATTAAATTTTGGATTAAGAAATTCAGGCATAATTTATTAAACGAATTTTTTCCAAAAAGATAGGGTTTGGTCTAAATCACATCTACACCCACATCCACATGGTCGTGGCGAGGTGGGCAGCTCGTGCGTGTATGGTTGAACCGAAGGCATCTAGACGCTTACTCCGCTCATAAATTTGTGGTACCTCTTGGAGCCTAATCTCATAGAGTAAATTTGGTCTATATATGCTTATGTAGAACTTCTTCCTCAACCAATGTGAAATTGGTGTCAAATCCCACATTGCATAACTTCTATTTTCACATTTCAAGAGGATCACTTTGAAGTCTATTTTCTCATTTATTTCTTACTCGATTTGAGAAAGTTAATATATTACGTTATTTATCTCACAGAGTAGAACACGAATCCACGAAGTTTATTTGAAACAATGAGCGAGTCTCACTTAATTTAGGCTCAAAAACGACCAAAAATCATATTTTAATTACTAAAATCTGTTTTTAGTCCAACAGAAATTACTCAATTAGTAGTTGAAGCAACCATTCCATAATTTTCTCTTTGTGTCTTTGTTCAAGAAGTTCCAATCACTCTCAAACAAAAGAAAATGCACTTATAGTCGAGGTAGGGTGTATCTTAGAATTTTATTTAATTATACTTCCTATTTTCTTGGTCGTAGATGAATTCAATGAGAGGGTTTTTTATTTGGCTGTTGAGTTACTTCTTCAAGTGCTAGAACTTAGTGTATTGTTGATTCAATGAGAGTACTAATGTGTACTATGCTATCTTATGCGTGAGATTCTTGAAATTTATAGTTCTATTGTGTTCATGTTTCAACCATACGTGTTATTCTATATATTGATGGTTATTGGTTATGATTCTAGCTTAGAAAAAAAAATAAAATTTATTTTTGTTCCAATGGATTCGAGAGAGGAGCGATAAAACCCAAAGTACAACCAACCCACCGAACCGGAGGCGGCCGGGAATTTGATGTAAAAAGGAAGTTGCCCTTCTTTATCTGTATCACCGAGTAAGACTTCATACAAAACCGAATTCTAGGCTCCTGGCTTAGCTCCGTGAGTAATGCCTTGGCCATCAACCGGAATGAGTTTCATAGCTGGGCAGGTGTTCATAAAAAGAAGATGATTGGCTATCTCGTGGAGATTCATTGTTGTTGGTAAGCCTTGTTCCACAACGGGAGTATTGTGATTGGTGTTTAGATGGTATGGTTAGACAGAAAGGTATTGTAACATAAGTTAAAAACTAGTAATAAGTATGTGTTCATTTTTTAGTCAAATATATGTTCAATGGGCACAGTAAAATGATTACTTATGTTGTTCGATTAAAAAATAGTACTCTTTTTGCACATTTCATTGATCATAAATGAAAACAAAACCATGTGACTACAAATCTAATCTCAGTTTTAGATTGAATTGTCCAGATAAAAAAGTCATTGGACACAAAAAGATAAGGTACATGGAGTGAGTGAGCACTATTACCGACCTTAGTTATACTATATTATTTAATATTTTGTATTTGATTAAGAGCTTCACATATGTTCAACTTCATTTATTAGAAATATATAACGTATTTCTAAGCAAAAAAAAAATGTCATGTTTGTCCAAACAACGAATATGAATGAAAGAATTTTAATTTATTTCAAACGTTTCACACAAAAGGTTCTATGGCTGTCATTTTGATCTCAAAATTTGAATTAGTAATATTATACTATTTTTTAACATGATCCATATACAACCCACGTGTGCATCAACTAATTACTATAAAAGTCAGATTCAAAATGTAGTGGTTTTAAAATAACAAAGATACAAAGTAAGGGCATAACACTTTTGAAGTTCTAATGACGGGTGATTTCAACAAGATATCAATCCCAAACACCTTAAAAGTTTTAATTTAACCTCCAAAAGTTTATAAGTTGACCTAAAACTTAGTGTTTTATCATACTAAATAAAAAAACACTTTTGGGTACCATAGTCTTGTAATTTCAATTTGAAGAGAAAGGCGAAGGACACGGAGGAGCAGAAACTTCTACGACACCTTCAATCATCTGAATTACCTTCTTCATGGAAGGCCTCAAAGATGGATCCTCTTGAATGCACCAAATTGCCACCATCACAAGCCTCTCCAACCTCCTCATGTCATTTCTTGCCTCCTCATCATTTTCTACCAGCTTATCTAATCTTTGAAGCTTATAGCAGTCATAAGCCCAATCAATCAGTATTGCTTCCTCTTCATTCTCCTTTTCCATTTCAACGTTCTTCCTGCAACAAATGATCTCTAATAACAGGACCCCGTAGCTGTAAACATCCACTTTTGCGTTAATCGGTGTGCTTCTGAACCATTCTGGTGCAACATACCCTTTGGTCCCTCTAATGGCTGTATTAGTCCTCGTCTGATCATTCATCAAAAGCTTTGCCAATCCAAAGTCTGAAATTCTCGCGGTAAATGAATCGTCCAGTAGAATATTCTGTGGCTTAATGTCACAATGGATGATTTGTGTGCTACATTCCTCGTGCAAATACATGATCCCCTTTGCAATCCCCAGTGCCATTTGTGTTCGTTTGTCCCAATCAGGCGTCGAATTTCCAAAGAGGAAGCTAGCCAATGTACCGTTGCTCATGAACTCATAGACTAAAAGCCTGTGAGGACCTTCCTCACAGAATCCAAGCAATCTAACCAAATTCTTGTGATGGGTCTTGGCTATCGCGGTTATTTCTGTCTTAAATTCCTTCTCGCTTTCTTGTACCAACTTGTTTAACTGTTTAACTGCAACAATAGTACTTGAAGTACTTGTTGATGCTAACACCCCTTTATATACAGTTCCAAAAGCACCTCTCCCTAGTTCTTCCTTAAATCCTTCTGTGGCTAGTCTGAGATCTTCAAAAGTGAAAGGACGAAGATTTGTCTCAATAATAGTCGAAAGACTCGAAACCCTGTTAAGTTTCTGGATTTTATGGTATGAAGAGAAAGCAACTATAGCAATTAAAGGAATAAGTAGAAAGTTGAGAAAAACTGAGCCACCCAAAAGAAGTGATCCCACTAGAATTAGGGTAGCTTGATCTTTCTTCCCCTTGCCTGCTTCAGGGAAACAAGTGTTACCAGGTGAAACTTCAGACTTGAGTAATTTGATGAGAGCCTTCCCACTCCGATTTCGGTTCACCCTGCCATTGGACAGAGGCAGTTTCTTCTTGTGGCATATCCCTTCTGCAATGACAGCAACCACACAATTGCAGTCGTCCAAACAAGAACTGGTGCATTTATCCTCGTTGAATGGCAACATCTCGAAATTCGCAGAATTAGGCCAAAATGTGTTGGACAGCACACGCATTTCATATAGATCTCTTGGGTTGTTTGAAGCATTTTGCTCACATTGTTGAACTTTGTCTTGATTGCACCCATTGAACTTGTTATTTGGATCTACAAAAGAAAATCCAGGAAGGCACTCACAAACCGGCCTTCCATTTGCGCCAAGTATGCAGTAGCTGTTAAATCCACAAGTACCACCACCTCTCTCGCCCTGAATGTCTGAGCATATATCGTTTGGGATGGACCACACACGGCTCCATGTCTCATCCAAGCTCCCACTTCTCGGAGCCTTGCGATGAGCGTATTGTGTGAAAACCCCGTCATATTCAAGTATCGCCCTGTGGTAGAATTCTTTTGTTGGGACTATATCTCCTGAAGTAAGGTTTTTAATATCTCCATTCCTTCGAACAATATAAATGTAACCTGTTTGATTAAAAACTACCAGGTATCCAGAATTCATCGGGACACTTCCACCGAAAGTGTCACTGACGTAATAAGCTTCATATGCATACTCTGTTGGCAAGGCAATGGTATTAAGCACAAGATTTCCATCCGGTAGCAAACGGAGTTGGAACCGTCCCTTCGAGTAGTTGCTTTCTTTTTGCCTGGAAGATAGCATTCCACCGGTTTCCAGCACTTGAGTTGGCAAGATGGTGTCAGTTGGATGCTTGAAGCTCTCCCACAGATATCCAGAAGGTTCGGAACTATTACCTGCCAGAACAAAGTTACCAGTGTCCATCATAGCAGCATAATCAACCCTGCCAGGGAAGGGCTGTGGTTTCCACACGACAACGCCTTGTGGATCAGAAAGTATGAACTGGCCATCAAGTGTAAGATCGATTTTCGACCCTTCTGGTGCTGGATTATCGCCATTTGCATACCAAACTAGAGTCTTATTGGGAATATTGTCGAACCAGATGGCAAGCAAAAACAGATTTTGGTTCTCAATACGGCGAAATCCAAAGGCAAAATCACCCGAAGACGATTGCCACGAAGAAGAGCGGTCAGAAGCTTTTATGGAGGATCCCAAACTAACGTTCTCATAAGCTTCGTTAGATGCTATAAGTGAGAGAAGAAAAAGAAGCCAGATGATAAAGAATCGTTGAAAAATATGAGTGACCATTTTTTTTTCTTTTGAATCTGAATGAAATTGCAGGAAAGTTTATGGAGCTATATAGCCACTTTTGTACTTAGAAATTAAACTTCGACCCTACGGGTTTACCACATCGCATTGCAATGTGATGTGACATATATCACTGATAAAAAGTTGGTTTTTTAAAAAAAAAATTGGAGAAATTTTGCGTAGGTCTAACACATCTCATAATTTTGGTTTATATTAAATATTTTGAGTTCGATTTTTAATAATTTTTTGAGATTATGTTAGAAAAATAATTTTCATCATGAATACTATAATCGTGACATAGATAGTTTGTTTGTGATATAATTGAAGAAAAAATTAATCGTGATAGACGTAAGCTGATCCGAATATTTGTAATCTCATGCCGATCGAGCTGTGATCCCACGAGTGTCCGACTAGCACTTAAGGCTTGTGTTCTAGCAACGGAAATAGGTTGGGTTTGGAAAAAAAAAACATGATATTGTCGTACATTGATCACTAATAAAAAATTATATAATTTTAATGAATGATTATCATTTTATCAAAATTATTTTTAAAGAATCAACTTTTTTGTGGATGATGTACGCCATAGCGTCATTGCAAAGACTTAAAGTCTACGTTTCTTTTCACTGCTGTTTTGTCAGAGAAATGAATTTTTCGTGACACTGGGGTCACTAAAGTTGGGTGGTTGTTGGCTTGACCGATGCCCCTTATTACTCCATGTTCAAGTTGAAAAAATGCAGGCATCCGGGTTGATTTTTCTTCTTCTACCAATGACCAATTGGTGGACGAAATTCTTCTCACACTTTCGTCCAATTAAAGAAGACTTGATTTTCATGGAGAAGTTACGGGTGTTAATCGACTTTGATTAACCCAAAATTAACTGGGTCAAATCCAATTTAAATAAATCAAGAAAGTTTAAAGAAGAGCTCAGTTGAATCTGGGTCGACCCATCAGAAAGAAATCCAAAAGAATATCAAGAGGCCAACGTCCAAGAGGCGGACGCCCAAGACGCCTAAGAGGCCAACACCCAAAGCACCAAGAGCCAATGCCCAAGCACTTGGGACATCGCCCATGGCCCCCTCAACTGTTCAAGCACTGCCCCTTGCTCCTCACTTTGCCACTCCAACCAAAGTCCAAGCTCAGGATCAGGTCCAACCCAACTCAAGATCTTGCTCCGACAGAACAAGAGCACGAAGGAGAGAATATCGAGATACGCACGGAAATCAATTCCTACCATAACTATACTTAGCAAAGTGGTAGAAGTCCTCTCCCTCACGTCACCACCTCACCGTTTTACTAAGCCTATATAATGTAAGTCCTCTTTACACAAAGGGCATGCCCTTAAGATCTTGGCATGACCTTGAGACCTCTACAAAATCCTTACACACACTACATCTCCCTACACACATTGCTCTCTTTCTCTCTCTCTCTCTCCAAAGCATTGTAATACTCCCAGAGTTACTCTCCCGGTGACATTATTCATCAATAAAAATCTCCGGCCATTGCTGTCGTTCCCGAGAGTGGAGTAGGTCACTCAGACCGAACTACTATAAATCTTTGTGTTGATTTTATATTTACTGTTTTGTCGTTGATTGTTTATTTATTGCTCATTAATTGCACCCTTACATATACTCGACTGTTGATTTTGCGCAAAGTCGATTTGTGCATCATTAGTTTGACACCGTCTATGGGAACGACTAGTTTTCTGCTCTCATTCAATCCATGACAATCACTGCCTGATCAATGAGCCAACAGTCGGGAGATAATAATCTGGCCCATCGGGAGGAGGCTCCGCCTCCTCTCGCACCATCGGAACCATCTGCTACGGCGACCCCCGTCGTCGGACAACAACTTCTACAGACTATGCAACTGCTGGTAAAACAGAACCAGCAGATCATCTAGTTAATGCTCACCCAAGGAGGTGTCGCCCCTCACCCTGTAGGAGGAGCCTCACTCCATCCAACAGGAGAGGAGCAGCAACCCTTCCTTCCTGGGCGTCAGGCAGCCCCTCACCATGGGGGCCCTCGCCAGAATGCCTTAAGGCCACACCAAGGCCCCTCGCCCAGTAGTCCCTCCTCAAATGCGTAGGGAGCTCACATGTTCCCCCTCCACACGTACCTGCGTAAGAGAACGAAGAAGGAGAGAGCCAATATAGGGACCATGGAAGCCAGAACCACCACTCGACAGAGGACGTCCCTAATCAATGGGACGAGAAGATCAGAGAGGTGCAAAACTAACTCGGCGACGCCCTCAACGCAATCAAGGCCCAGGCGTCCGAGACGGTGGATTACCCGGTAAGACGTACTGATACACCTTTTGTTGCTGATATTGTTAATTATCCTCTACCCTCAAAGTTCAAGATGTCTGCCATCAAGATCTTTGATGGTACCAAAGACCCTCTCGACCACCTAGACACCTATAAATTTCTCATGCAACTCCACAACGTACATGAGGAGATTATGTGTAGAGTCTTCCCTACCACCTTGAAGGGGTCTACACGCCAATGGTTTACAAAAATCAAGCCCTCCTCCATTCACTCATTCGTAGAAAAAAGTAGGTCCTTCGTCTCCCACTTCATCGGGAAACGTCAACATCAGAAACCTGTGACTCATCTGCTCACCATCAAGCAAGATAGGGATAAAAGCCTTAGAGACTACCTCGCCCGTTTCAATGAGGAGGCTCTCCAGATTGAGGATCCAGGTGACAAGGTAGCCTTGGCCACCTTTATCGTTGGCCTTCGCACCTCCAGTTTCATGTTCTCCGTCCTTAAGAAGTCGCCCTCCAGCATGCTCGAGCTGCTGTCAAGGGTATAGAAGTACATAAACGCTGAGGATGTCACCAAGGCCATACGAGGTGAGTCCCCCTACAGGGGTGAGAAGAGAAAGGATACCCGCAAAGACATGGGAGAAGTAAAGAACAAAAGGAATAGGACAGAGAGAGTCTTTGTCAAGGACTGCCTTGGTCCCCCACCTCTGAGAGAGCGACAAGCCTTCACACCACTCAATGCTTCCGTGGAGCATATACTGTTTCAAATACAAGATGATCCTACAGTACGCTGGCCAGAGAAGATGAAGACCGCCCCGAACCGAAGGAGCCTGAACAAGTACTGCCGCTTCCACCGCGACAATGACCACGACACGGACGACTGCTTTGATCTTAAAAGGCAGATCGAGGAGCTTATACAATGTGGCCAGTTGAGGCAGTACGTTGTTGGTAGAGGGCAAGCTACGCAACCTGGCCGAGACCAGGGCGATAGAGAATACCGGTAGCCCCTCGGAGAAATTCAGAAAATCTCCTGAAGGCTAAGAGGAGGAGATGACTCCAACTCCACCAGGAAAGTCTTGGCCCACCTATGGGAAACCGAGCACCTGAAATTTTATATATCCTTTATTGTTTCAGTTAATTTATTTTGTTATTTATTATTATTTTATGAAATAAAACTCTGTGAAGATTATTGTGTTCGAATTGTCTTCCTAAAATTTACAAATAGCTTTCAAAAGTTAGAACATGACCTAACAACAAGGAAGACAAAAAGACAAAAGGCGCCATCACCAAGCGCCCAGACGAGGGGTCTCGCCCTCTCCACCTTGGGCACCCCCATGATGTCGCCCAAATGAGGGGTCTCACCCTCTCCACGTTGGGCACCTCCCATGATGCCTTCCAGACGAGGGGTCTCACCCTCTCCACCTTGGGCGCCTCCCATGCTTGGACTATGACTCTGTTCTCGCGCAAGTCACCTAGTAAGCCTCTGTCACGGTAGCCACTTTTTGAGACTATACGTAGCTCGACCTATGACTCTGTTCTCGCGCAAGTCACCTAGTAAGCCTCTATCACGGTAGTCACCTCCCCGAGACTATACGTAGCTCGGCCTATGACTCTAATTTCGCGTAAGTCACCTAGTAAACCTCTGCTACGACAGCTATCTCCCGAGACTATACGTACCTTGGCCTTTATGACTCTGTTCTCGCGCAAGTCCATCTTTCGAGATTACATAGCTCGGCCTCTATGACTCTGCTCTCGCATAAGTCCATCTCCCAAGACTATACGTAGCTTGGCCTCTATGACTCTGCTCTCGGACAAGTCCATCTCCCGAGACTATACGTAGCTCGACCTCAGTTCATGCGGCCCTCTCACGAGACATCCACAACTCTAACGTTGCCCTCATACAAACAGCCTACCCCTCTCTCCAGGTAATTATATTAGATATTTTAATGTTGAGATAATATTATTTTTGCCAGGCACAGTGTTGAAGCTCGGGTCGTCTACAACCGAGCCACTACTAGAAGCAAGGTGAAGCCACAGTCCCCGTAAAAACTACATTGGAGCCTCAACTCCTATAGCGGTACAAGGAATAATTCTGATACACACAGAAGTCTCAATCTGGGAAAGAGTGGGGGCACCACCAGATCCTGCTCCCAAGAAACAACCTGGTCATCGGACCTTGGCTGAAAAGTACTAGGGGCATCAAACCTCGCCCTCTTGAGAAGAGGAGAAGACACCACCCTAAAAGTACAAGAGTCTCCACTATCGCTCTATCAACAGGGCGCTTATAATTAAAGACAAGGTCAATTAGTGACCAAGCACCAGAGAGGCGCCGCCCATAGCAAGACTCAAGGCGTCCCCCAAACAAAGCAGTTCTCAAGGTCTCCTAGCATCATCCAAAGCGCTTGACTAGCCTCCTGGTATCACTTGAAGCACCATCACAGTCTCCCCCTAGCGCCGCTCAAGCTAGCACACAGCTCTGGCGCCGCCCAGCGCCTGACGCCCAATAGACCCTCTCACTTGACCAGCAGGAGTTGCCCAAGGAAGAAAAAAAAAAAAGAGGAAGAGGGGGCGGCGCCCAAGCAGCCAAGAAAAGAAGAAGTAGTGGAAGGTGTCAGGAGGCCCATACCCAAGCAAGGAAGCCAACAAAAAAAAAAGAACAAGAAAAGGAGGCGCCCAGCCCAAGCAAAGGAGAAAGAAGGAAAAAAATAAAAGAAGGAGGAGGAGGAGCTAGACCAAAGGAAGAAAAGAAAAAGAAAGAAAGAAGAGGAGTAGCAGAAGGCGGCGCCCAGGGAGGCCTATGCCCAAGGAAGAAAGAAAAGAAAAAGAAAAAAGAGAAGGGGTCAGCGCCCATACCAAGAAAAAAAAAATATTTCGATACCGATCAATACAGCGGAGTCCTGAAGACGAGGAAAATTTTGACTCACTCCGATGAAGACGAAACACATGCCCGCAACCCCTTCCTCTCGAAAAGTCAAAAGCTTGGGGTATGGGGAGCAAATGATGAACCCGAAATTAACTGGGCCAAGCCTAATTTAAATAAACCAAGAAAGCCCAAAGAAGAGCCCAACTAAATCTGGGTCGACCCATCAGGAGGAAATCCAAAAGGACATTAAGAGGCGGACGCCCAAGAGGCGGACATCCAAGAGGTACAAGAGGCCAACACCCAAAGTACCAAGAGCCAACGCCCATGGCCCCCTCAACTGTCCAAGCACTGCCCATTGCTCCTTACTTTGCCACTCCAACCTAAGTCCAAGCTCAGGATCAGGTCCAACCCAACTCAGGATTTTCCTTCGGTGGAACAGGAGCACGAGGGAGAGAATATCGGGATACGCACGGAGATCAAATTCTATCATAACTATACTTACCAAAGTGGTAGAAGTCCTCTCCCTCACGTCATCGCCTTACTAAGCCTATATAATGTAAGCCCTCTCTACATAAAGGGCATGACCTTAAGATTTTGTCATGACCTTGAGACCTTTACAAGATCCCTACACACAATACACCTCTCTACACACATTGTTCTCTCTCTGTCTCTCCAAAGCATTGTAATATTCCCGGAGTTACACTTCCGGTGACATTATTCATCAATAAAGATCTCCGGCCACCGCCGTCGTTCCTGAGAGTGAAATAGGTCACCCAAACCGAATCACTATAAATATTTGTGTTGATTCCATATTTACTGTTTTGCCATTGATTATCTATTTACTACTCATTAATTGCACCCTTACATATACTCGACTGTTGATTTTACGCAAAATCGATTTTTACATCATCAAACTTGATTTTGTTAGTATTTTTATTACTTTTGTGCCTTCATATGCATTTGGGGGTGGACTCTATGGGTGCCTATTTGTAGGAGGTGTGAAAAAGAGAGAACATAGGTGANCCGAGACTATACGTAGCTCGGCCTATGACTCTAATTTCGCGTAAGTCACCTAGTAAACCTCTGCTACGACAGCTATCTCCCGAGACTATACGTACCTTGGCCTTTATGACTCTGTTCTCGCGCAAGTCCATCTTTCGAGATTACATAGCTCGGCCTCTATGACTCTGCTCTCGCATAAGTCCATCTCCCAAGACTATACGTAGCTTGGCCTCTATGACTCTGCTCTCGGACAAGTCCATCTCCCGAGACTATACGTAGCTCGACCTCAGTTCATGCGGCCCTCTCACGAGACATCCACAACTCTAACGTTGCCCTCATACAAACAGCCTACCCCTCTCTCCAGGTAATTATATTAGATATTTTAATGTTGAGATAATATTATTTTTGCCAGGCACAGTGTTGAAGCTCGGGTCGTCTACAACCGAGCCACTACTAGAAGCAAGGTGAAGCCACAGTCCCCGTAAAAACTACATTGGAGCCTCAACTCCTATAGCGGTACAAGGAATAATTCTGATACACACAGAAGTCTCAATCTGGGAAAGAGTGGGGGCACCACCAGATCCTGCTCCCAAGAAACAACCTGGTCATCGGACCTTGGCTGAAAAGTACTAGGGGCATCAAACCTCGCCCTCTTGAGAAGAGGAGAAGACACCACCCTAAAAGTACAAGAGTCTCCACTATCGCTCTATCAACAGGGCGCTTATAATTAAAGACAAGGTCAATTAGTGACCAAGCACCAGAGAGGCGCCGCCCATAGCAAGACTCAAGGCGTCCCCCAAACAAAGCAGTTCTCAAGGTCTCCTAGCATCATCCAAAGCGCTTGACTAGCCTCCTGGTATCACTTGAAGCACCATCACAGTCTCCCCCTAGCGCCGCTCAAGCTAGCACACAGCTCTGGCGCCGCCCAGCGCCTGACGCCCAATAGACCCTCTCACTTGACCAGCAGGAGTTGCCCAAGGAAGAAAAAAAAAAAAGAGGAAGAGGGGGCGGCGCCCAAGCAGCCAAGAAAAGAAGAAGTAGTGGAAGGTGTCAGGAGGCCCATACCCAAGCAAGGAAGCCAACAAAAAAAAAAGAACAAGAAAAGGAGGCGCCCAGCCCAAGCAAAGGAGAAAGAAGGAAAAAAATAAAAGAAGGAGGAGGAGGAGCTAGACCAAAGGAAGAAAAGAAAAAGAAAGAAAGAAGAGGAGTAGCAGAAGGCGGCGCCCAGGGAGGCCTATGCCCAAGGAAGAAAGAAAAGAAAAAGAAAAAAGAGAAGGGGTCAGCGCCCATACCAAGAAAAAAAAAATATTTCGATACCGATCAATACAGCGGAGTCCTGAAGACGAGGAAAATTTTGACTCACTCCGATGAAGACGAAACACATGCCCGCAACCCCTTCCTCTCGAAAAGTCAAAAGCTTGGGGTATGGGGAGCAAATGATGAACCCGAAATTAACTGGGCCAAGCCTAATTTAAATAAACCAAGAAAGCCCAAAGAAGAGCCCAACTAAATCTGGGTCGACCCATCAGGAGGAAATCCAAAAGGACATTAAGAGGCGGACGCCCAAGAGGCGGACATCCAAGAGGTACAAGAGGCCAACACCCAAAGTACCAAGAGCCAACGCCCATGGCCCCCTCAACTGTCCAAGCACTGCCCATTGCTCCTTACTTTGCCACTCCAACCTAAGTCCAAGCTCAGGATCAGGTCCAACCCAACTCAGGATTTTCCTTCGGTGGAACAGGAGCACGAGGGAGAGAATATCGGGATACGCACGGAGATCAAATTCTATCATAACTATACTTACCAAAGTGGTAGAAGTCCTCTCCCTCACGTCATCGCCTTACTAAGCCTATATAATGTAAGCCCTCTCTACATAAAGGGCATGACCTTAAGATTTTGTCATGACCTTGAGACCTTTACAAGATCCCTACACACAATACACCTCTCTACACACATTGTTCTCTCTCTGTCTCTCCAAAGCATTGTAATATTCCCGGAGTTACACTTCCGGTGACATTATTCATCAATAAAGATCTCCGGCCACCGCCGTCGTTCCTGAGAGTGAAATAGGTCACCCGAACCGAATCACTATAAATATTTGTGTTGATTCCATATTTACTGTTTTGCCATTGATTATCTATTTACTACTCATTAATTGCACCCTTACATATACTCGACTGTTGATTTTACGCAAAATCGATTTTTACATCATCAAACTTGATTTTGTTAGTATTTTTATTACTTTTGTGCCTTCATATGCATTTGGGGGTGGACTCTATGGGTGCCTATTTGTAGGAGGTGTGAAAAAGAGAGAACATAGGTGAAGAAAAAGGTGGGGACATAGCAACAAGGCCAAAAATCCATAGCAGTGATGTGTCATTTTAATAGGCTTTTTCGAAGTAGATCACAAATGAATTTGATACGTAATATGGATACAAAAATACAATATGATAATTTGTTGATTTTGTGATGCGATAAGAATATGCTTAATTGATAAACTACTTTGAATTATAGTTCGCTTTACAACTCTTATTCGGATTGCTTTTCATTATTAGATGAAATTACATAAGATTATACATTCATATACTCATAGCTAACTAATAATTTTAGACTTCTATGAAAGTTTCAATTTGAACAATAATCTAAGACAATATACAATTAAAATATGTGTTTATAGATTATCAAAATAAAAAAAAATAATCAAATCAGGTACAATTTGGGATCAACATTATAATTTCTAATTACCTAGCTCATGGGTTAATTTGGGAATTTGAGCTATAATTTAAGATCAATAAGTCATAATTTTTAAATTTTTTTGCAATATGGTATCGAATTTGATATAATGGTCTTTACCTAGTAACAGAACTTAGGCTAAATTATAATTCCCTGATTAGTTTTTTATTTAGTTAATGTACATATACGTTATACGTAAACTATTTTAAACACATCATATTATAGCTAAAATGGTGGACTATGTTTCCTAAAATCAATAACTTACGAAAAAAACTANCATCCAAAGCGCTTGACTAGCCTCCTGGTATCACTTGAAGCACCATCACAGTCTCCCCCTAGCGCCGCTCAAGCTAGCACACAGCTCTGGCGCCGCCCAGCGCCTGACGCCCAATAGACCCTCTCACTTGACCAGCAGGAGTTGCCCAAGGAAGAAAAAAAAAAAAGAGGAAGAGGGGGCGGCGCCCAAGCAGCCAAGAAAAGAAGAAGTAGTGGAAGGTGTCAGGAGGCCCATACCCAAGCAAGGAAGCCAACAAAAAAAAAAGAACAAGAAAAGGAGGCGCCCAGCCCAAGCAAAGGAGAAAGAAGGAAAAAAATAAAAGAAGGAGGAGGAGGAGCTAGACCAAAGGAAGAAAAGAAAAAGAAAGAAAGAAGAGGAGTAGCAGAAGGCGGCGCCCAGGGAGGCCTATGCCCAAGGAAGAAAGAAAAGAAAAAGAAAAAAGAGAAGGGGTCAGCGCCCATACCAAGAAAAAAAAAATATTTCGATACCGATCAATACAGCGGAGTCCTGAAGACGAGGAAAATTTTGACTCACTCCGATGAAGACGAAACACATGCCCGCAACCCCTTCCTCTCGAAAAGTCAAAAGCTTGGGGTATGGGGAGCAAATGATGAACCCGAAATTAACTGGGCCAAGCCTAATTTAAATAAACCAAGAAAGCCCAAAGAAGAGCCCAACTAAATCTGGGTCGACCCATCAGGAGGAAATCCAAAAGGACATTAAGAGGCGGACGCCCAAGAGGCGGACATCCAAGAGGTACAAGAGGCCAACACCCAAAGTACCAAGAGCCAACGCCCATGGCCCCCTCAACTGTCCAAGCACTGCCCATTGCTCCTTACTTTGCCACTCCAACCTAAGTCCAAGCTCAGGATCAGGTCCAACCCAACTCAGGATTTTCCTTCGGTGGAACAGGAGCACGAGGGAGAGAATATCGGGATACGCACGGAGATCAAATTCTATCATAACTATACTTACCAAAGTGGTAGAAGTCCTCTCCCTCACGTCATCGCCTTACTAAGCCTATATAATGTAAGCCCTCTCTACATAAAGGGCATGACCTTAAGATTTTGTCATGACCTTGAGACCTTTACAAGATCCCTACACACAATACACCTCTCTACACACATTGTTCTCTCTCTGTCTCTCCAAAGCATTGTAATATTCCCGGAGTTACACTTCCGGTGACATTATTCATCAATAAAGATCTCCGGCCACCGCCGTCGTTCCTGAGAGTGAAATAGGTCACCCGAACCGAATCACTATAAATATTTGTGTTGATTCCATATTTACTGTTTTGCCATTGATTATCTATTTACTACTCATTAATTGCACCCTTACATATACTCGACTGTTGATTTTACGCAAAATCGATTTTTACATCATCAAACTTGATTTTGTTAGTATTTTTATTACTTTTGTGCCTTCATATGCATTTGGGGGTGGACTCTATGGGTGCCTATTTGTAGGAGGTGTGAAAAAGAGAGAACATAGGTGAAGAAAAAGGTGGGGACATAGCAACAAGGCCAAAAATCCATAGCAGTGATGTGTCATTTTAATAGGCTTTTTCGAAGTAGATCACAAATGAATTTGATACGTAATATGGATACAAAAATACAATATGATAATTTGTTGATTTTGTGATGCGATAAGAATATGCTTAATTGATAAACTACTTTGAATTATAGTTCGCTTTACAACTCTTATTCGGATTGCTTTTCATTATTAGATGAAATTACATAAGATTATACATTCATATACTCATAGCTAACTAATAATTTTAGACTTCTATGAAAGTTTCAATTTGAACAATAATCTAAGACAATATACAATTAAAATATGTGTTTATAGATTATCAAAATAAAAAAAAATAATCAAATCAGGTACAATTTGGGATCAACATTATAATTTCTAATTACCTAGCTCATGGGTTAATTTGGGAATTTGAGCTATAATTTAAGATCAATAAGTCGTAATTTTTAAATTTTTTTGCAATATGGTATCGAATTTGATATAATGGTCTTTACCTAGTAACAGAACTTAGGCTAAATTATAATTCCCTGATTAGTTTTTTATTTAGTTAATGTACATATACGTTATACGTAAACTATTTTAAACACATCATATTATAGCTAAAATGGTGGACTATGTTTCCTAAAATCAATAACTTACGTAAAAAACTATCTGATTGATCAATTCTATATATCATACTACAACAAACTGACTTTTATGAGTCCATTCACACTTGCTATTTTTTAAGACATCTATCCATCGAAAAAATGATAGTATGGTTTTTATTGAATTCATGTTATTGAAATAATAAGAAAAAAAATATGATACTTTAATGTATAGAGGTTACAAGAATGAACAAGGAAAGTAACGATAATCAATAAACAAGGAAATTACGATGATCAATCTCAGAGAAAAAAAAACAAAAAAGAAAGAGAAAGAAAGCTAGTTCCGAATGCCTATTTCAATAAAGGCTTTGTAATGTTGAGCAAGCACTTTATTTAACATAACCAACACTCACTTGGAGATTTGAGACTTGAAATTAAAACTCAATGTAAGTAAAGGCCCATGAAATAGAAGGGTACTTGTTGTACAAAAATGCCATTGTAGTGTATTCCTTGTTTCTCGTCAATTTTCTTCTTGGTTGATTCCTCGTCAATACTCTATTCTTCTTCTTGGTTGATTCCTCGTCAATACTCTATTCTTGGCGGATGTGTGAAATGACATACTTGTATATCCATTTTTCATACAAAAAAAATATATTTTCTCGCCAATTCTCTTGTAAACAGATCACCTAATAATAGATCACATTATATGAGAATGAATATGAAATCATATCTTTCGCTCATTTTAACTACTAGTATGCATGTATCCTCCACAACATTTTCACCGGGTATTTGTGAAGACTATGAGAAGGGGTTATTTTCAGAATCAAGAGAAGGACCTAAACATGCATGAATCAATCATGGATAAGTCTAAAGATTGAGCTATAGATATTATCTATTCAACGTAAATGACATTTCATTGTATATCATCAAAAGATACTAAACAAATGTGATACACAAGGCTTGTTTAATGAATCATGTTTTTATCATCCATATCATATTAGGCAACATAGAGTACAAGTAATTCGAGGTTACTGGTTGGCCTAATGGCCACCACCCCCATCGCCCCACCATCACCACTATCATTACCATCACCACTACCGCCACTGTCACCACATCACTACCTTTGCTACAACAACCACTACTATCATCATCACTGTCACCACCCCACCCACCGCCCCACCACCACCACTCCCATAGCCCCACCATTACCACCATCATCATCACCGCTGCCACCACCCTACCACCACCATTACTACAACCCCATCACCACTTCTTCCACAACAATCATCATCGATGCCGCCACTGTCGCCACCCCATCACTACTGTTGCCACCACACCACCACGTCGGCCACAACAACCACCACCACCACTACCACTACCACTGTCACTACCACCCACGACCACCACACCATCAGTCCCACAACCACTATCATAACTACCACCACCCCCATAACCTCACAACCACCATCACCACCACCGCCGCCCCACTACCACCACCCCACCAATGCCCCAAGACCACTATCCCCACTACCACCCCCACTATTGTTGTCGCCACCTTACCACCTCCATCATTGTCTAGCCATCACAACCACCTCCACCACCCCACAACTACCATCACTATTGCCACCCACAACTATAATCATCACAACCTATCGTCATCGTCCATCACAACTATCACCGTCTCCCATCACCACCATTGTCGCTCACCACAACAACTACCGCTCACCCTTACCACCACTCCCACCCACCATCATAACCACCACTCGTTCCCACTACAATCAGTGCTTGAATTCCTTTCTATATCCTCTATCTTTGTAATTTAATTTTGGGTGTGAATACAAATATATTTATTATTAGTTTTTTTTTTATTACTCTATGCCTTTAAACACAAGAAATAACTAGTACTAATATAAGGTGTATGTTAAACTTGGACAACGGGTAAATCTATTATTGGTTGTGACCCAAGTAATTTGCGTATTTGTGTATGTCCACATTACCTTAAGTCAATTACTAACCAAAAACTAAGGGTTTAAATCATACACCAACATTTTTTTTTACCTTTCAACAGTCCCTTATCTTCATTTCTTTATTGTGTATGAATTGATTGCAGTGTCATTAAACTTACATTCTTGAGTAAATTATAGGTCATTGCATCAACAACATTATCACAACATTGTGTTCCTTCATAGATATATAGTTGATATATAGGTTAAAAGGCACATGTGCATCTCTCTCTTGAAATTCCTTGTCTTGTGAAAGCAGCAGTACTGCTTGAATTGTCAAGTATTTTTGGTGGTTTCCAAACTTTTTGTGACACTCTTACCTTTTCGCCACAAAACTTCTGATTCTACTGCACTTTACTTTTCGGACTGTTGTGATCGTGTAACAATTATGGTGAATAATAAGGAATCAAACAATTAAGAAAGCAAGAGAAAATAACACACAGAGATTTACGTGGTTCGGCAATGTGCCTACATCCACGAGAGTGAGCGACCGTTCTTTTTTCATTATTAAAAGTAGGGTTCTATCTTAAGTATTTATATAACCCTAATACGAACGTATTTACAAAAATACCCTTGTACCGTACCGCTGGGGCGTTGCCCCCGCACCCCCAACAAATCAGCGTCCTCTTTATACAAATCCCACAAGGCAGATGCCGTCGCGGGCTCCGCTCCGCTACACTCCGCCCGCTACGGCATCTGCCTCCTTGCCATTGTGCACACAGCAAATATGAGCCACACATACTCTAACAATCTCCACCTTGGCAAATATTCACCCCTTAGGAGAAAAAAGAGGACATGTATTCGGGAACTCCACCAGGGACGCTAAGTTGAGGCATCTCCCATCTAGCAACTAGAGACATTAATCAAGTCTAAGCAGTGCTTGAACTTGTCTGTAGTAACAGGCTTTGTCAACATGTCTGCTGCATTCTCAGAAGTGTGAACTTTCTCAAGTATTAGTTCACCAGAAGAAACCAGTTCCCTAATCTTATGAAACCTCACATCTATATGTTTGGTTCTCGCATGATACACNTTGCATGATACACCTAGTTCTTTGCCAAATAAATGGCACTCCGACTGTCACAATGCAACTGAACTCCACCTTGTTGGGCACCCAGCTCCTTGACTAAATCGGTAAGCCACAAAGCCTCCTTGGCAGCCTTAGCTACTGTTATATACTCTGACTCAGTAGTAGATAGTGCAACTATAGGCTATACCATGGACTTCCAACAAACAGGTCCTCCCACAAGAGTAAACACACAACCTGTGGTAGACCTCTTGTCATCCAAGTCCCCTGCATAGTCTGCATCCACATCCCATAACTGAAGGGTCCCTCTGTTGTCTACTAAACATGATGTCATAGTCTGTAGTGCCCCTCAAGTATCTGAAAATCCACTTGACTGCATCCCAATGCTGTCGACCTGGATTTGAAAGAAACTTGCTAACCACGCTGACAGCTTGTGCCAAATCTGGTCTTGTACAAACCATAGCATACATTAAACACCCCACTGCACTAGCATATGGGACCTTTGACATGTCATGAACTTCATCATCTGTCTTCGGGCACTGAGCGGTAGACAATCTGAAATGATTCGCCAAAGGTGTACTTACTAGTTTTGCATAACTCATGCTGAACTTGTCCAACACCTTCTCAACATAGCTATGCTAAGATAGCCATAATCTCCTGGAACTTCTGTCCCTGCGAATCTCCATCCCAAGAATCTTCTTGGCCGCACCCAAATCCTTCATGTCAAATTCTCTACTCAACAAAGTCTTCAACTTGTTGACCTCACTCATACTCTTGGCAGCAATCAACATATCATCCACATAAAGTAACAGAAAAATAAATGAATCATCATCAAGGCTTTTCACATAGACACAACAATCATACTCACACCTTTTGTAGCCAATCCGGATCATGTAAGAGTCAAATCGCTTGTACCACTGTCTCGGAGACTGCTTCAACCCATAAAGTGATTTCTTTAAATTACAGACCAAATATTCCTCTCCAGGGAGACTGAACCCTTCTGG
>CAUOFW020001036.1:54779-88755 GCA_963454935.2 Ilex paraguariensis | reverse complement strand
GCATTCTCAGAAGTGTGAACTTTCTCAAGTAATAGTTCACCAGAAGAAACCAGTTCCCTGATCTTATGAAACCTCACATCTATATGTTTGGTCCTCGCATGATACACCTGGTTCTTTGCCAAATAAATGGCACTCTGACTGTCACAATACAACTGAACTCCACCTTGTTGGGCACCCAGCTCCTTGACTAAATCGGTAAGCCACAAAGCCTCCTTGGCAGCCTCAGCTACTGTCATATACTCTGACTCAGTAGTAGATAGTGCAATTATNCCCCCTCCTTTTTTGACACTGCTTCTTTTTTCTTATACACCCATTTGCACCCTATTGCTCTCTTCCCCTCGGGAAGTTCCNGACTCAGTAGTAGATAGTGCAATTATAGGTTGTACCATGGACTTCCAACAAATAGGTCCTCCCACAAGAGTAAACACATAACCTGTGGTAGACCTCCTGTCATCCAAGTCCCTTGCATAGTCTGCATCCACATATCCCACAACTGAAGGGTCCCTCTGTTGTCTGCTAAACATGATGTCATAGTCTGTAGTGCCCCTCAAGTATCTAAAAATCCACTTGACTGCATCNGTTTGATTCTTATGCAGAGACTCCATCTCCTCCACCATAGCACCCATCCATCTATTTTTCTCTTGGTTTTTTACTGCCTCCTGAAAAGTTGTAGGATCCCCGCTACTAGTAATAAGTGCATAAGAAACCAAATCTTCAAAACCATACCTGGTAGGCGGCTTGATATTGTNGACTGCATCCCAATGCTGTCGACCTGGATTTGAAAGAAACTTGCTAACCACGTTGACAGTTTGTGCCAAATCTGGTCTTGTACAAACCATAGCATACACCAAACACCCCACTGCACTAGCATATGAGACCTTTGACATGTCATGAACTTCATCATCTGNTCCTTTTCTCTACCATGATTCTCTAGCTCCACCTGCACCATATGCTCATTATTGCTACAGTTTTCTGGTACTTGTTTCTCTTCTTCCTGAGTACGCTGTAACATGGCTTTTTCATCAAAAACCACATCTCTACTGATCACCATCTTGTTTGCCTTCGGATCCCAGAGCTTGAAGCCTTTCACTCCTTTCTGATATCCCAGAAAGATACACTGTCTAGACTTCGCATCAAGCTTCGACCTCTCCTCACTAGAAACATGTACATAGGCTGGACATCCAAACACTCTCAAACCAGAGTAGTCTACCTCACTGCCTGTCCACACCTCCTCTGATACTTTCCCATCTAGTGTTGCCCTCGGTGATCTGTTAATCAAGAAACATGCCATATTCACTGCCTCTGCCCAGAAATTCTTTGCAAGCCCTGCATTCAACCTGAGACACCGAGCTTTCTCAGCTATCGTTCTGTTCATCCTTTCCGCTACACCATTTTGTTGTGGTGTCTTGCGGACTGTGAAGTGTCTCTTGATCCCATGCTGCTCACACAACTCCTGGAACTTTGAATCTGTGTACTCAATACCATTATCTAACCTGAGGCATTTAATCTTCCTCCATGTCTGGTTCTCTACTTCAATTTTTCATAGCTTGAACTTGGCAAATGCTTTAGACTTGTGCCGCATGAAGTACACCCAGACCTTTCGTGAGTAATCATCAATGAAACCACGAAATACATGTATCCTCCCCGTGATACTACGCTAACTGGTCCCCAAACATCTGTATGGACATAGTCGAGAACCCCCTCTGTCTTGTGTGTGGCTGTCTTGAATTGCACCCTATTCTGTTTTCTAAGAACACAATATTTGTAAAAATTGAGCTTGCATGTCTTGACACCCTTCAATAGATTTTTCTTATGAAGCTCTATCATCCCACGCTCACTCATATGACCCAGCCGCATATGCCACAAGACTGTATTATCTGATTCAGACTCTACAGCAGCAACTCCACCTACAATTGTAGTACCCAGCAGTCTGTAAATATTTTCTGCTACTTTCTGTCCTTTCATCACTGTCAGCATGCCTTTACTCACTTTCATTACTCCACTTATAGATTTGTAACTATAACCATTACAATCCAAAGTGGCCCAATAAAATCAAATTCTTCCTTAGATCCGGTACATGTCTAACATCACACAACATTCTAATCATACCATCAAACATCTTAATTCTAATATTTTCTATTCCAACAACTTTACAAGATGCATCATTACCCATCAGAACAGAACCAAAATTTACTGACCTGTAGGTGTCAAACCAATCTTTATTGGGTGTCATGTGATAGGAACATGTTGAATCCATAATCCAAGAATCTATTAAACGATCTGAACTGGATAAAACAGAAAGCATATCAACGTCACCACTCTCTGAATCTTCTTCTTCCACTACGTTTGCAGACTTTGATGCACCCTCTTTGTTCTCTGAATCCCCTTTCTTTTTCTCTGGACAGTCCCGTTTAAAGTGCCCCTTTTTCCCGCACTTGTAACACGAGACAGAGACGTCCTTCTTCTTCTTCCTCGACTTGGACCGGGCTTTATTGTTACCCGATCCATTCCGAGATTTGCTTCTTCCACGTTCCTGGTTACCTTTCACCACAAGCCCTTCACCTTGTGAAGCCTCATCACTGGCTTTCTTCCACTGATGAAAACCTATCAAAACACCTGTGACATCCTCCAACTCGAGGGTTTCTTTCCCCAACATCAGAGTCGTAACCAAATTCTCGTACGTAGGAGACGCCGGTAGGGAATTCAACAACATCAGCGCCTTGTCTTCGTCTTCGAACTTCACATCAACTCGCTTCAGATCGTTGATGATCTGATTGAACACATTGATGTGTTGGGTCAAATCCGAGCCCTCTGACATCTTAAGACCATATAGTTTTTGCTTAAGATAGAGCTTGTTCGTCAACGACTTGGACATATACTGACTTTCCAGTTTCAACCAAACTTCCGCCGGTGATTCCTCATCCATGACGTGATACATCACTTCATCAGCCAGACAAAGCCTAATAGTCGCCACAACCTTCACTTCCAATTCTTTCCAATCCATGTCGTCCATTCCTGCCGGTTGTTTTCCATATAATGCATTCATCATGCCCTACTGCACTAACAGGTCCTTCACCCTCCTTTGCCATAATCTGAAATTTCCAGTTCCGACGAACTTCATGATGTCAAATTTTTTAGAAGAAATCCCAGACATCGTAGTCTAGCTCTGATACCAGTTTTTGTGATCGTGCAGCAATTATGGTGAATAATAAGGAATCAAACAATTAAGAAATCAAGAGAAAATAACACAAAGAGATTTACGTGGTTCGGCAATGTGCCTACATCTACGAGAGCGAGTGGCCGTTCTTTTTTCATTATTAAAAGTAGGGTTACATCTTAAGTATTTATATAAACCTAATACGGACATATTTATAAAATTACCACTGTACCGTACCACGGGGGCGTTGCCCCCGCACCCCCAACTAATCAACGTCCCCTTTATACAAATCCTATAAGGCAGATGTCGTCGTGGGCATCTGCCTCCTTGCCATTATGCACACATACTCTAACGCGGACTTTCAAAGGTCCAAGCAAAAAAAAAGATAAATATATGCTACTAGCTTCGTAGTTTTAGTGCTGCTCAAGAATAAAATTGTGCAGTAATGAACTGGTGCAACATTTTCTTATTCTATACCATAGTTCTTCTTGTTATGGATTTTTTTTTTTAATATTTAGTCTTTGATTTTCAAGTTGGTTAATTTTTCATAGGAAAAATTGTTTTTTTAATTTTATTCTTGTTTTCAAAAGTAGTCAACTTATTAGGTTTCTAGAAGCTAGCCTATAATAGAAAGTAAAAGAATCGGAAAGGAAAAAAGATGCATGAATATAAAAAGAGGTAACGAAAACTTTATTTGAGAGAATTTAATAGTATTGTGATACAAAATTGTGTAGATAGGCTTAATAAACCAGTCATGAACACTTATATTATCGTATTTTCCTTTGTTTTGTCAAATCAATTTAACACCAATGCTATTACAGACTAACCTAAAAAGAGAAAATTGAACAATTACAATAGGAAAAACATGCTCACTTATAGAAAAAGGTAATGGAAACCTTATAATATAAAGGACTAGGACTTTGTCATGTGCTAAATTTATCTTTTATATGCAAATTTATTTTACTTTCATTTGGGCTTGCATGGTTTTTTGTTTGATTTCAATTCTCAATACAACTCTAGTTGGCTTTTGTTCTATCCGATGTGATAATTATCATTCTAATGTTTGATTTATTGGTTTGTGTCAAGATCAAAATTTTGTGATTACAGAGTGAAAAATATAAAATGCCCTTCTCACTATCCCGCCTTCAAAACAAAAGAAAGGGAGAAAATCTCCTCTTTCTCAAAAGACCTTTCCAACTAATCACACATCTCTGTAGGGATGCTTTCAAATTAGACTTGGTCTAGCGTTAGTTGAAACAAATGCGGTTGCACATAAAACTCTTTGTAGAACTTTCGACCACTAATCGATGTCAAGGAGAAATTGTTGTTTGTAGTATTCCAAATATAGTAAAGATACTTACTGAATTTTTTGATTTGTATTGTGTAACTTAGAATAAAACAGTAACAGTCTAGTGCAAAACAGTAACATAGAAAACTGAAACAGTTATAGAAGAATTAACGAAGGAGTTACATGTAACTGTTTGTTTAACTAATATAAATACTGACCCCGTAGTAGACTAGAAACTGAGATTGAGTTTTCTGCAAATCAAGGGTAGTGTATGACACTCTGTATTTAAGACAAATTTCGCCCCCACATACGGTGCTTATGAAAATCAAAGCGTCTGTCTCCCAAGATACAATGATCTCCTCTCGAATAGAAGTAGCACTCCAATCTACTCGCTCAGTGAACTAGAAATTATATTGTGTACTCTCCAAAAGCAGACTGCTAATAATGTATGAGTCTACCTTAAATGACTATGAATTTTATCGATGCAAAATGATTGTGATTGAGTTATTTATAGAGAGAATGGTGAATGATTTGGACAATCACCATATGAATGGATGCAACTCAGCAGACACATGTAGCTAGAAGACACCATTGATTAACTGTTCATCTATGAACATATACTATTCAAATTTCGAACTGGAGGGAAGCAAAAATTCGAGTCAGTGCGAATTCAAATCCAACCGTTACTGAAATTAAATTTTGGATTAAGAAATTCAGGCATAATTTATTAAACGAATTTTTTCCAAAAAGATAGGGTTTGGTCTAAATCAAATCTACACCCACATCCACATGGTCGTGGCGAGGTGGGCGGCTCGCGCGTGTATGGTTGAACCGAAGGCATCTAGACGCTCACTCCGCTCATAAATTTGTGGTACCTTTTGGAGCCTAATCTCATAGAGTAAATTTGGTCTATATATGCTTATGTAGAACTTCTTCCTCAACCAATGTGAAATTGGTGTCAAATCCCACATTGCATAACTTCTATTTTCACATTTCAAGAGGATCACTTTGAAGTCTATTTTCTCATTTATTTCTTACTCGATTTGAGAAAGTTAATATATTACGTTATTTATCTCACAGAGTAGAACACGAATCCACGAAGTTTATTTGAAACAATGAGCGAGTCTCACTTAATTTAGGCTCAAAAACGACCAAAAATCATATTTTAATTACTAAAATCTGTTTTTAGTCCAACAGAAATTACTCAATTAGTAGTTGAAGCAACCATTCCATAATTTTCTCTTTGTGTCTTTGTTCAAGAAGTTCCAATCACTCTCAAACAAAAGAAAATGCACTTATAGTCGAGGTAGGGTGTATCTTAGAATTTTATTTAATTATACTTCCTATTTTCTTGGTCGTAGATGAATTCAATGAGAGGGTTTTTTATTTGGCTGTTGAGTTACTTCTTCAAGTGCTAGAACTTAGTGTATTGTTGATTCAATGAGAGTACTAATGTGTACTATGCTATCTTATGCGTGAGATTCTTGAAATTTATAGTTCTATTGTGTTCATGTTTCAACCATACGTGTTATTCTATATATTGATGGTTATTGGTTATGATTCTAGCTTAGAAAAAAAAATAAAATTTATTTTTGTTCCAATGGATTTGAGAGAGGAGCGATAAAACCCAAAGTACAACCAACCCACCGAACCGGAGGCGGCCGGGAATTTGATGTAAAAAGGAAGTTGCCCTTCTTTATCTGTATCACCGAGTAAGACTTCATTGTTTTGGCTTAAGATCCGAGGACCGAATCGAGGCACTCATTACGGAACCGGTAGAACCGGAATGAGTTTCATAGCTGGGCAGGTGTTCATAAAAAGAAGATGATTGGCTATCTCGTGGAGATTCATTGTTGTTGGTAAGCCTTGTTCCACAACGGGAGTATTGTGATTGGTGTTTAGATGGTATGGTTAGACAGAAAGGTATTGTAACATAAGTTAAAAACTAGTAATAAGTATGTGTTCATTTTTTAGTCAAATATATGTTCAATGGGCACAGTAAAATGATTACTTATGTTGTTCGATTAAAAAATAGTACTCTTTTTGCACATTTCATTGATCATAAATGAAAACAAAACCATGTGACTACAAATCTAATCTCAGTTTTAGATTGAATTGTCCAGATAAAAAAGTCATTGGACACAAAAAGATAAGGTACATGGAGTGAGTGAGCACTATTACCGACCTTAGTTATACTATATTATTTAATATTTTGTATTTGATTAAGAGCTTCACATATGTTCAACTTCATTTATTAGAAATATATAACGTATTTCTAAGCAAAAAAAAATGTCATGTTTGTCCAAACAACGAATATGAATGAAAGAATTTTAATTTATTTCAAACGTATCACACAAAAGGTTCTATGGCTGTCATTTTGATCTCAAAATTTGAATTAGTAATATTATACTATTTTTTAACATGATTCATATACAACCCACGTGTGCATCAACTAATTACTATAAAAGTCAGATTTAAAATGTAGTGGTTTTAAAATAACAAAGATACAAAGTAAGGGCATAACACTTTTGAAGTTCTAATGACGGGTGATTTCAACAAGATATCAATCCCAAACACCTTAAAAGTTTTAATTTAACCTCCAAAAGTTTATAAGTTGACCTAAAACTTAGTGTTTTATCATACTACATAAAAAAACACTTTTGGGTACCATAGTCTTGTAATTTCAATTTGAAGAGAAAGGCGAAGGACACGGAGGAGCAGAAACTTCTACGACACCTTCAATCATCTGAATTACCTTCTTCATGGAAGGCCTCAAAGATGGATCCTCTTGAATGCACCAAATTGCCACCATCACAAGCCTCGCCAACCTCCTCATGTCATTTCTTGCCTCCTCATCATTTTCTACCAGCTTATCTAATCTTTGAAGCTTATAGCAGTCATAAGCCCAATCAATCAGTATTGCTTCCTCTTCATTCTCCTTTTCCATTTCAACGTTCTTCCTGCAACAAATGATCTCTAATAACAGGACCCCGTAGCTGTAAACATCCACTTTTGCGTTAATCGGTGTGCTTCTGAACCATTCTGGTGCAACATACCCTTTGGTCCCTCTAATGGCTGTATTAGTCCTCGTCTGATCATTCATCAAAAGCTTTGCCAATCCAAAGTCTGAAATTCTCGCGGTAAATGAATCGTCCAGTAGAATATTCTGTGGCTTAATGTCACAATGGATGATTTGTGTGCTACATTCCTCGTGCAAATACATGATCCCCTTTGCAATCCCAAGTGCCATTTGTGTTCGTTTGTCCCAATCAGGCGTCGAATTTCCAAAGAGGAAGCTAGCCAATGTACCGTTGCTCATGAACTCATAGACTAAAAGCCTGTGAGGACCTTCCTCACAGAATCCAAGCAATCTAACCAAATTCTTGTGATGGGTCTTGGCTATCGCGGTTATTTCTGTCTTAAATTCCTTCTCGCTTTCTTGTACCAACTTGTTTAACTGTTTAACTGCAACAATAGTACTTGAAGTACTTGTTGATGCTAACACCCCTTTATATACAGTTCCAAAAGCACCTCTCCCTAGTTCTTCCTTAAATCCTTCTGTGGCTAGTCTGAGATCTTCAAAAGTGAAAGCACGAAGATTTGTCTCAATAATAGTCGAAAGACTCGAAACCCTGTTAAGTTTCTGGATTTTATGGTATGAAGAGAAAGCAACTATAGCAATTAAAGGAATAAGTAGAAAGTTGAGAAAAACTGAGCCACCCAAAAGAAGTGATCCCACTAGAATTAGGGTAGCTTGATCTTTCTTCCCCTTGCCTGCTTCAGGGAAACAAGTGTTACCAGGTGAAACTTCAGACTTGAGTAATTTGATGAGAGCCTTCCCACTCCGATTTCGGTTCACCCTGCCATTGGACAGAGGCAGTTTCTTCTTGTGGCATATCCCTTCTGCAATGACAGCAACCACACAATTGCAGTCGTCCAAACAAGAACTGGTGCATTTATCCTCGTTGAATGGCAACATCTCGAAATTCGCAGAATTAGGCCAAAATGTGTTGGACAGCACACGCATTTCATATAGATCTCTTGGGTTGTTTGAAGCATTTTGCTCACATTGTTGAACTTTGTCTTGATTGCACCCATTGAACTTGTTATTTGGATCTACAAAAGAAAATCCAGGAAGGCACTCACAAACCGGCCTTCCATTTGCGCCAAGTATGCAGTAGCTGTTAAATCCACAAGTACCACCACCTCTCTCGCCCCGAATGTCTGAGCATATATCGTTTGGGATGGACCACACACGGCTCCATGTCTCATCCAAGCTCCCACTTCTCGGAGCCTTGCGATGAGCGTATTGTGTGAAAACCCCGTCATATTCAAGTATCGCCCTGTGGTAGAATTCTTTTGTTGGGACTATATCTCCTGAAGTAAGGTTTTTAATATCTCCATTCCTTCGAACAATATAAATGTAACCTGTTTGATTAAAAACTACCAGGTATCCAGAATTCATCGGGACACTTCCACCGAAAGTGTCACTGATGTAATAAGCTTCATATGCATACTCTGTTGGCAAGGCAATGGTATTAAGCACAAGATTTCCATCCGGTAGCAAACGGAGTTGGAACCGTCCCTTCGAGTAGTTGCTTTCTTTTTGCCTGGAAGATAGCATTCCACCGGTTTCCAGCACTTGAGTTGGCAAGATGGTGTCAGTTGGATGCTTGAAGCTCTCCCACAGATATCCAGAAGGTTCGGAACTATTACCTGCCAGAACAAAGTTACCAGTGTCCATCATAGCAGCATAATCAACCCTGCCAGGGAAGGGCTGTGGTTTCCACACGACAACGCCTTGTGGATCAGAAAGTATCAACTGGCCATCAAGTGTAAGATCGATTTTCGACCCTTCTGGTGCTGGATTATCGCCATTTGCAAACCAAACAAGAGTCTTATTGGGAATTTTGTCGAACCAGATAGCAAGCAAAAACAGATTTTGATTCTCAATACGGCGAAATCCAAAGGCAAAATCACCCAAAGGCGATTGCCATGAAGAAGAGCGCTCAGAAGCTTTTATGGAGGATCCCAAACTAATGTTCTCATATGCTTCATTAGATGCTACAAGTGAGAGAAGAAAAAGAAGCCAGATGATACAGAATCGGTGAAAAATATGAGGGACCATTTTTTTTTCTGTTGAATCTGAATGAAATTGCAGGAAAGTTTATGGATATATAGAGCCACTTTTGTAATTAGAAATTAAACTTCGACCCCCACGGGTTTAACACATCGCATTGCAATGTGATGTGACATATATCACTGATAAAAAGTTGGCTTTTTCAAAAAGAAATTGGAGAAATTTTTGCATAGGTCTAACACATCACATGATTTTGGTGTATATCAGATGTCCTGATTTCGAATTTTGATAATTTTTTTAAGTTGGACTATGAGAGATTTGTCTATCATGAATACTATAATTCCGACGTAGATAATTTGTTTTTGATAGAACTGGAGAAAGAATTAGTCTAAATACATATAAATTGACCCGAACACTCGTAGTCGTCTTAGGCCGATCGAGCTGTGATCCCCGAGAGTCCGTCCAGCACTTAAGACTTGTGTTCTAGGCAAGGGACCTAGGTTGGGTTTGAACAAAAAAAAAATGATGTTGGTGTACATTGATCACCAATAAAAAATTGTATGATTCTAATGAATAACTGTCATCAATCACTTTCTTACAATTATTTTTAAAATTTAATTTTTTATCGATGAAGAATTTGAGGTCTTCTATGGAATTTTCGTGACACTGGGTTCAATAAAGTTGGGTGGTTAGTTGTTGACTGGACCGATTCCCATTATTACTCCATATTCAAGTCTAAAAAATGCAGGCATCCGTGTTGATTTTTCTTCTTCTACCAATGACCAATTGGTGGACGAAATTCTTCTTTCACTAACATTTCATTACCGGCGAAGTAGTTCCGGAAGTTAGGTCACCGTCGTTATAATTTGGATGGAAGAGAGTGGGTCAGTCCAGTAGGTCTCTAAATTATGTCGTGCATCGCTGAAGAAGGTTTGTCCATCGTCAGAGTTTGCACAAAGAGAGATGAGAGACTGAGGGGAATGACATAGATTTGTAAGAAACTAAGAGAGGTGAGACAATTAATAGAAAAAAGAGAAAGAGTTTGGGCGTGATTGAGTGCTAGAGAGAGAAGGAAGAGAGATTTGGGACGTTAATTATGAATAAAGAGTAAGAAAATAGCGTGATTGAGGGGAATTCCAAATTAAAACGTTTAGGTGGGATAATTTTAAAACGATCTGATAATTAAAAAAAAAAAATGTTGTTATGTGAGAAAACAAAATTCAGTACTCACTATAGACCGTCAGATCAGTATTTGTGAGATGATCTGAACCGTCTTTTATGTTGAAATTATGTTGTCCATTAGATATGTTTATGTTTTGTCTCAAAACGATTTGAACTTCTCTTTATCTCTAAAATTCAAACTCTACTCTACTTTATTATATAAATATACTAGTAATAACTCGTGTCTGAAAGCACTAAGCAACTTAAAAATTTCGATCACCGGTTATGCAATATAAATATTTAAAAAATACTTTATTTTTGTATTATTTTCTTTAGTTACACAAATCAAAATTAAATTGAAAACACTATTTTTTTAAAAATTTTGACAAAACTTCTCTAAAAACACGACCCCCTAAAAATATCAACATGTACACAATTTATATATTTAATCATTATACCTAAAAAATATCTTTTTTTTTGTAAGAGTCGATATTGACATGTGTGTGTTGGCGGGTGTATAGAGAGAATGAGTTATATGAGAGATATGATAAACTTATGAGAGATGAGAATATGATATAGAGAGAGATTAGGGTATTAATGGGTATTAGATGTATTATGTTATAATTATTATTATATATAGAAGATAGAGTTATATGAAAGATGAGATTGTGTGTAAGAGAAAGAGATGTAAAAGAAATAAAAATTCAATTATGATCATATAGATATAAATATAGATAGAAATATATAGGTTGACATACATGGACAGAGCTACACAGGGGTGGGGGTGGACATGGGTCCATCCTCAAATAGATATATTCTAAAAGTTATACACATATATATAATTATTTAGTCTTTTTTATTATAATATGACTTTCTCCAGATGAACTTCATTTTATTATGAATTTTCGCAAGTGAAAGTGCTTTCAATTGATATTCATTTGATTTTGTTTTTTCTACTAAAAATTATCTTTTATTTTTATTCGAGTATTGATTATAGTCTTTATTATGTATCAATCGATTTTTAATTCTTTTACTATGTCTCTTAGATTTTAGTTTAATAGTTTTATTATACTAATATTTTAGTGATAATGTTTAAAACATCATTTATTAAATAAATTTAATATATTGTTAGTGAATAATTAATATTTTTTAATTATAAAAATGACAATTAACTTCACTTTTTACATTGGTGATAATTAGTCAAATAATAATAATATATAATATATATTATTTTTTGGCCCTTTTATGTTAAATAGATTTCATGTATCAAATATGATATAATAAATATAAATATATTATACAGTGTTATTGGTTAATAGGAAAAAAATTAGTGTATAATTAAAGTGTCTACCCTCAATAAAATTCTTTACTCTACTCCAGATGACATATGTTAATGAATCTATAATTTATTATAAATAATTCTTGTTATTGTATTTTGGTATTATTATATATATCTATATAATAAAGTAGTTAATTTAGTTTGTCTTGAGTTTTTCGCGACTCAGATCGATTCAGTATTATTGATCTGACGATCCAAATTAATTTATATTCCAACAAGACTCTACTATATTCATTTTATCTCTTCTCATCCCCGTTCAAACCATTGGAGAAATTGACTAAAATTCTACTACATTCATTTTATCTCTGTTCATCCTCATTCAAACTATTGGAGAGTTTGACTTGGACAGTTATATATATATTAGCAATTGCCCGTGTCTAAAGGCAAGACGTTATAAACAAAAAAATAAAAAACAAACACATGTGCATTAAGAGACTGTATACCATAAAAAATTGTCAATTATAAACAAATACATGTGCACTGCATTACTCGAAAAAAATGAACAAAAATTTTTTCAAAGCAACAACACATATACAAATACATAAGAAAAAAAATACTAATAGAACCAAATCTGGAATATTGTTCAGCGAAATAAAGTAGCAGCAAGAGAGAGAAAGAGTAGCAGCAACCGCAAACAAAATCCGGAGTCAAGAATTGAAATTACCCAATGTCACACAATATCTGCATAAATATAAAATTGAATCAACAACCATAAAATTCACTAAAGGCCAACAGTTGAAAATTCAATTTCCTGCGGCAGAAGCTTGAGGGTCAAAAACGCCATGAAAGATCTCATTATATATGTATACTATCTCTTCCATTTTTTATAGGAAAAGCAAAGAAAAGAAACTAACCGNCGTTACTCGAAAAAAATGAACAAAAAATTTTTCAAAGCAACAACACATATACAAATACATAAGAAAAAAAATACTAATAGAACCAAATCTAGAATATTGTTCGGCGAAATAAAGTTGCAGCAAGAGAGAGAAAGAGTAGCAGCAACCGCAAACGAAATCCAGAGTCAAGAATTGAAATTACCCAATGTCACACAATATCTGCATAAATATAAAATGAGTAATGCTAGATAGACTTAAAAACTAGACTTAAAAATTAGACTTGATAATCTCAACCATTGAATAGATAGTGGATCCTAATAAATGATGGGACCCACAGTGAAATCAATGGTTGAGATTATCAAGTCTAATTTTTAAGTCTACTTTTTAAGTCCATGTAGCATTGCTCATATAAAATTGAATCAACAACCATAAAATTCACTAAAGGCCAACAGTTGAAAATTCAATTTCCTGCGGCAGAAGCTTGAGGGTCAAAAACGCCATGAAAGATCTCATTATATATGTATACTATCTCTTCCATTTTTTATAGGAAAAGCAAAGAAAAGAAACTAACCGACCATTAACTGCTTTTTGTCCTTCAAAGCCAACTCAGTTGCTTCTTTAGCCTGATAATAGTTACAGGCCAAGAGTTTTAATATCACCAAAGTAACAACTGCCAATGGAGAAATGGAAGAACAAAAATTTGGCACACATCTATCTTAAAGAATACACATTGCAGATAATATTTACTAAAATCTAAGAAAATCATGTAAAAGAACAGAAATTTTTCACACCCACATACTCATGGAGGTATAGATCAACTCAAGCTTTCAAGTGCTTCTACGAATAGCTAGTAAAATATACACAAATCGCATTGCTTTTCAGTTCCATTGGTTAGACATAATCAAAAGATCCAAGGCAACAAATATGACTACCCAAGAGGTGTTTGATAATCCAAATGAAACAAAAGCAAGGATCCTTAAAAGCATTAACCAACTCTACTGCAGCGCTGGACCTTGAATATGCTGCAGTAGGGCTCCTGTTGGCCATTAAAATATGCCTAACTCAACCCCCAGTAAGAGTCACAAAGGATCCAACAAAAGCTTCATTTGGTCCCAATTCCAAACAATCCCAACGGAATTAAAATTTGCTTAGATTCAAGAGCTCCAAACACAAAGTCACATAGCAATGCTTAAACAAATAGCACAAAATACAAACAATGTTGCACTCTCCAGATAGCCCAGAAAACATGGAACTGTTCGCAGATTCAATGTTTCATATCATGACTATTGGCTCATATATCCAAAACTAAACGATTAATCCATATCACAGAGGTCAAAAGTAATTAATCCTACACAAAATACATACTGTAATGAATGAGCATTAGGTAATAAAAAATCACTCGCATACCGTTAATGTCTTCTTCCTCCAATAACGGAAAATCCAAGCAAGTCTCTAGATGATGCGCAATATTCCTTGCAAACGCCAACACCTCCTCAGTAATTCCGACTGCGTCTACAATTTGATCTTCTGATCCAATTGCTGCCGGCTACAGAAGCCCCACTGACACCTCCAATCCATAATCATCGGTCACTTGCTGCATCAAGCTGTTGACTTCACCCTCCGGTGTGGAAAGCAAAGTGCTTCCGGCCATGGAACTCTCCATGAATTCCGCCTGGACCTCCATATTCACAAACATATACAATCATTTCAGTTCATATTTCATTCAAAACAATTCAATTCACAAATCTTCCCCCACCCCACCCCTAAATTTCTTTAAGATAAATTAACACAGACCTAAAACAAAATCAATATATGGGTGTGTCAGTGTGTGTCAAGAGATGATATCACATATAAACACAAACCTTGAGAGATGGGTGGAGAGGGAGGCATACCTGGATCACGGTGCCTTAGCGTTGCGATGCTATTGACGATGGGGAGAGGAAAGAGAAGTTGCATTTACGTTGGAGAAGGGAGACTAAGATAAGAGAGAGAAGAGAGATATCAGGAGAGATAAGAGTCTAGAGTTTTACGAAAAGACTCTTCTTCATGGGCGGGAAATGGTAATTTAGTACTCACTGTTGACCGTTTGATTAAAATTTTTGAGATGATTTGAACCGTTTTTTTATGTTGAGATTATATTGTCCGTTGGATGTGTTTATGTTTTGTCTCAAAACGATCTGGACCATTCTTTGTCTATTGGATTCAAACTTCGTTCTACTTTATTATATAGATATATATATACACAAATAAGATAGAGGCAATTTCAAATTTCCCAAATTAAAATTAACACTCTCAATTCAGAAAAGCAGATTAATAGCTTAGATTTTAATTAACATTTAGATATATGGTTTAGATCTTATTTAAATTCATCTAATCTAATCTAATGACTCACAATACATTCCACCCAAATCCCGCCCAAAAATTAAAACTCACTATACAAAAGTCCAATAAAGTCGTTCTCTCTTCTCTCCTACGATAGACGCTCTCGCCAAAAAACCACACACACACACACACAACAACAGACTCTCTCTCGCTCTCTCCTATGACAGTCTGGCTCACCTCACCGTCGACGATGACCACTCCCCCAGGCAAGTCTCTGTCTCTTTCTCACGACACACACTCATACACACACACACATTCGAACCCATATACACACACACACCATATACACACACACAACATCACACACATTTCAAAAAAAAAAATTTGTTTTTTGTGTGTTTGTATATTTTCGTGGAAAAGGGTTATTTGGGTTAGGATTTTCTGAAGAAATTTTTGTTTGATTTGAGTGAAACACCATATCTGTGAGAAAAAATTTGAAGAACTGATAAAGCCAATAAATTACTAGGGATTCGGTAAAATTTCAAGCACAAGCATGAGGTGTTTTAATGTATCTATAGTGTCTTAATAAGTTTGTTACTGGGAATGGTGATTAAAATTTAAATGATTATGTATATCAACTGTCCTTTTCTTTTTCCAAATTAATGATGGGATATGATTGGTATACAAAATTTAAGATGGAGATGGGATTTAGAGAATACCTGAATGTTTTGGGTTAAATTCGGTCTTAAGTGTTATGGGTGTAAATTTTTCATCACATTGTGATATGAAATCCTCCCCAAGAAAACATGAAGAGGGGCTGGAGTTGAAAAATTCGAGACTTTGTCCGCATAAAGGAGAAGCTACACATATGGGGTACTTTTTTTCATTTCCAAGTTCTGTTTACTTATTAGGTTCTTACTATTATTATTTCTATTTTGAGATTGTTGTCATTCATTACTATTTTAATATTGCACATGATTGAAGATCATCTCTATTGTTTTCTTTTGCATGTACAATGGGGTATGGATTCACTTAATTGTGTAACTACCTAAATAACATTAATTTTTGTTGTTAATTAATTATTACCAAATCTAATATTATTCCAATGTGACACCTTTCTGAATAAGTGGTAGCACTTCTTAATGTAAAAGCATCAATGTAATTATTGTTATATTGATTTGTTTGGATTCAACTCATTACAATTTAGTTGTTTTTGTTGTTGAGAGTTTTGATGGGGTTTAGATATTTTCATGCTTGAATTGGATGTGGATACCTATGAAGCACAAACACTCTCAAATTGTGTGATTAATTAAAAGGCAGAAAAAATAAAATAATGCTTGAGCTATTTAACTTCGAAGATCAGTGTTCGATTTTTTTTTGTGTTAGACAATGCCTTCATATTACTCGAAGTCCGCTAATGCACTGCATGCAACAATTGTTCTTTTGCACAGGTACTTTAATGACATGCAATGATTTGAGTTGCTCCTTTGTTTCAAAAAAACTTGATTCCCCTATTTTACGATGATAATGTTTTTAGTCAATTGACTCTTTAATTTGGTGCTTAGTCATTTTCTCTCTCTCTATCTCTTTGGTATATTTCTTCTTTTTGAAATGTAATGAGTTTCTTTATTTGTTGGCTTTCAGATTGAAGGTGTAAAGAAAGACCATTTGGCCTTGGTTTTGTCGATTGCTTTTATTGATTTCTGGTAGTAATTTGGTCTTGGCTTCATTGATTTCAGTTTAATTTTACTTAGTGCAATTCAGACGGTTTCACGATTTTATGGAAATTGTTCTGATTGTTTAGTTGAATTTTTTTCTTATAATGTTTAGTCAATTTTTGAGGAACCATAGGCCTAGAAATTCAAGTTTAGTTCTTCATGGTGATTTTTTGTCACATCTTTTTCATTTTTTCAGAATTCGAAATATTTATGGATTGACGAGTCTATATATCCCTGTTTGTATCTTGAAATTAATGGTTTGAAAAGCGTTTACTGCCAACTGGTATTGTGATCATACCATAATGACCGAATGTATGACCTAGGATACATATGGATAAATGTTTTAGTGGTGAAACACTGGTGAAGTGGATTGGGGTGATTGTTTTGTGCAATTGTGGTGGTGATAGATTAGGTTTTATGGAGTGCTGCAACAACCAATTATGACTTTCTAGAAAGTTTTTCATTGTTACTCTTCAAGTTATCTTTTTTTTTTTTGGTTATTTTTTCTTGGTGTAGTGTATGAAGTTGATGCAACTTAGATGAGAGATGTTTCTTGCTTTGTTTAATTTTATAATAAGTTCGTAATACCCATAAAAAGCAAATAAAGAGTAAGAAGTGTACTCAAAATTGTAATGATGTCTTTATTAATTAATTGGGGTCCATTGGGGTCCACATTGACGCAAAATAAATAGATGGTTAAACTATAATTCTTTTTGTTTTTTTTATAACCAAGGGAGAATATAATGAGAAATATGTGTGATTTTATGTGAGTTTTTGTGTTGTCCAAAGAAAACAGTTTGTTGTTTGGTCATTGAATGCATGAACATTACTGGGTCTATGTTATAGTAGTTGGTAAATCTTTTTATTGTATTAAATGTTTGGGTTAGTGCAGTAGTTGATAAATAGCGGTAATAACGATATTAACGTAATGTGATAAGATTATTGATTTAAGGTAGTGTTTATTTACATAAAGGTTTGATTTTGAGTTGTACACATCGGTTGGTATTGTCAATTAGATCATGTTTTCAAGGAGAACTCTATCGAATTTTTTTTAAAGATAAAAGTTAGTTTATATTAACTACTGAGATTTTATGTATTACACAAATTATTTTGATTTGATATTCACATGTATAGTCATAACTATATGTAATATATTATTGATAGTAGTATTGTTGAACAAGTGATTTTATAAAGAAATTTATACTTCTCAGTTTCCTGAATGATCTCTCTTTTATTTGGTATGCCTTTTAATTAACCATAATTTTTTTTTGTTACTCCGTGCTTTCAAGCACGGGCAATTGCTAGTATATATATATAAAGAGAGTTATATGAGAGATGAAAGAGTGTGTGTTTAAAACGTGTGAGAAATAACAAAGAGAGTATGAGATAGAGGGAGAGAGAGTTGTATCAGTTAGTATGAGATAGGGAGAGAGAAGAGATGAGATAGTGTATTTAAAATATCTAAGAAATAAAAGAGAGAGCGAGAGAGAGTTATATGAGAGATAGGAGTGTTAGAGTCAAGTCCAATTATGATTGTCAGATCAGTATTTATGAGATAATCTGAACCATATTTTATGTTGGGATTACGTTATCTGTTGAATTTGTTTATGTTTTGTCTCAAAACGATCTGAACCTCTCTTTGTCTCCAGAATTCAAACTTCGTTTTACTTTATTATATAGATTGAAAAATAGTAATATTAAAAAAATATTAACATTCTAAATAAAAAAAATAGTAATATTAAATATTAACATTTCAGAAATAATAACATGTAATATTAACAGTAATATACTCAATAAAAAATAGTAACATGAAAAATTGAACAAAATTTAGGATCAAATCAATAACACACTGAACATTTTTAAACAATATGAATAACTGATGATGCATAGGAGAGAAAAACAGTAACATACTCACTAAAAAAAATAGTAACATGAAACATTGAACAAAACTGAGAGTCAGACCAATAACAAACTGAATATTTTTTAAACACATGGGCGATGGATTCAAACCAAAAAATAATAACATTAAAAAAAACACGTCACAACTGCTCAGCAGAGAGAAAATCAGAGAAGCCTCCAAAAAATCCTTGGCAAATCACTCATCCATACATTAAGATCTCTCTCTCTCTCTCTCTCTCTCACACACACACACAAACAAACAAACATTGTACTGTTAGTATTAAAGCAAACTCCTCCACTCCACATACTACTATACTACATGATCACATCGCACACAATCATCCTATTTGATTAAAAACCAACAAAATCTAATAAAACAAAGTGAACCTGTTTTTACTACTAACAAAAAAATTAACCCTAATCTCCTCATAGCTTCTCGTCCATTCCTCAATCAACACGGTTGTAAACCCGCCCAATCTCAAAAATTAGAGCACTGACCATTTCATTCCCAATCGCTGAAGCGGGTAGACTCGGGACCCCTAGGACCTCCAATCTCACCGTTCTCTTTATTCACATACTTTTTTATCATGTTACTACTTTTTTTTCATGGTACGACTTTTCAATATTATTATTTTTTTTGTTTAGCATATTACTGTTAATATTGTATGTTACTATTTCTAAAATGTTAATATTGAATGTTACCATTGTTTGTTTTATTTTAATATTCAATGTTACTATTTTTTGTATTTGACAGAACCGAAGAAGGAATGTTGGCGTGAGTTGTCCTTGAGCAATGGAAAGGAGGANATGACTTTTCAATATTACTATTTTTTTTGTTTAGCATATTACTGTTAATATTGTATGTTACTATTTCTGAAATGTTAATATTGAATGTTACCATTGTTTGTTTTATTTTAATATTCAATGTTACTATTTTTTGTATTTGACAGAACCGAAGAAGGAATGTTGGCGTGAGTTGTCCTTGAGCAATGGAAAGGAGGATCACAGGCGGGAATCCTGCATTGCAATCCCTCAATTATAGGGTCAACATCGGATCCACAATTGTAGCCTCAATTTTTGTAGTCCCTGTATAGCCCAGCTCTACCTATATATACACAGATCCTGTAATAATCCTAGGTGTATCAATTTAAGATTTTGTCTCATTCCAACATGGTATCAAAGTGTTTTTCGATCCTCTATTTTCCATTCAACCAACCATAGTAAAATAGAGCACTATTTTTCCTGTTAGGAAATTCACACAAAATTCACAAATCTGTGAGAAACAACAATAGAGAAAACACACGTCAAAGAAAAACAATCACACGCACAAAACAATATTTATGTGGTTCGATAATTTACCTATGTCCACAAAGCTGCAGGGGTTTCACTATTCTCAAGAACGATTACAGAGAGGGCGGCGGCCGTACAGAGTCAATCAAACCCTAATCACCCAAAAGAGACAGGTTTTATATGTCTTGCACCGAGCTACAAACAAACAGGCCCAAAAAACAGGCCTATTGGCCCAAGCCTTTGCTCCATGGACTAAGCCTCAGAAAATTTTTCATTAAAAATCATGCAACATTTTTCGGATCGGGTTATCATCCGGATCAACATAAAAAACTAGACTCCACAAAAAAATCCAACAAATCTCTCACTTGGAGACTAGTTCAATCACCAACATCAATTGCAATCCTCCCAAGAATAGTCCCTCATCCCTGCAACTTATCTTCATGTCCTCAAACTAGAAGGTCAACTGAAGCTGCACACAGCTTCAGCTTCTCAATAGTGACACCCTTGGTCAACATGTCTGCCGGGTTCTTAGTTCCACAGATCTTCTCAAGTATCAATTGACCATTATCAAGCAAGGACCGTATAAAATGATATCTGATCTGAATGTGCTTCGTCCTGGAATGAAATGCCGGATTCTTGGCAAGGAATATGATACTCTGACTATCACTGTAAAGAGTACCATTCTGTTTCTTTTTACCCATTTTCTCTAAAAAAAACTCTGTAACCAAATCATCTCCTTTGAAGCCTCTGACACTACAACATACTCGGCCTCTGTAGTAGAAATGGATACTATTTTCTGCAGGTTAGAACCCCAAGACACGACAGTACCACCCAAGGTGTAAACAAAATCGATGGTGTTCTTCCTACTATCAGNAATAGAAAGGGATACTATTTTCTGCAGGTTAGAACCCCAAGACACGACAATACCACCCAAGGTGTAAACAAAATCGATGGTGCTCTTCCTACTATCAGTGTCTCCGGCCAAGTCGGCATCAACAAAACCATGTAACTCCAAACTATCTCTGGTGTAACACAAGCATGCTTCTGAGGAACCTTTCAAGTACCTTAGAATCCACTTTACAGCCTCCCAATGTTGTCTTCCTAGGTTGCTCATGTACCTACTCACAACTCCCACTGCATGGGCAATGTCCAATCTTGTGCAAACCATATCATACATAAGTGAACCAATAGCTAAAGCGTAAGAAACCTTACTCATGTGCTCATGTTCCTCCTCTGTCTTGGGTGACTGATCTTTGCTGAGTCTGAAATGACTACCCAGCAGTATGCCAACTGGTTTGGCTTGATCCATGTTGAATCTACTGAGTACCTTTTTCACATACTCGGCCTACGACAATTTCAACGTGCCCTTGACTCTGTCTCTGATGATTCTCATACCAAGGATTTATTTTGCAGCTCTCAAATCCTTCATTGCAAACTGTTTTGACAACTGTTTCTTTAGATTGTTAATCTCCTCAATGCTAGACCCTGCAATGAGCATATCATCCACATATAACAGTAAAATGATGTAAGAATTGCCAAAGAACTTAACATAACAACAATGATCAGCTTCACATATCTTGAACCCAGTTCTATGCATAAAATTGTCAAATTTCTTGTACCACTGTCTTGGAGCTTGTTTTAGGCCATACAAGCTCTTTCTCAATTTGCAGACTAGATTCTCTTGTCCCTGAACAATAAATCCTTCTGGCTGAATCATGTAAATGTCTTCCTCCAAGTCACCATGAAGGAATGCCGTCTTCACATCTAACTGCTCCAGATGTAGGTTTTCTGTAGCCACCATTCCCAATACCAGTTTAATTGTCGTCATCTTCACAACTGGAGAAAATATTTCTGAGAAGTCAATGCCCTTCTTCTACTGGAACCCTTTGACAACTAATCTGGCTTTATACCTCTTGTTACCATCATGCTCATTCTTAATTATGTATACCCATTTGTTGTGCAAAGCCTTTTTCCCTATTGGCAATTCAGTCAGTTCTCATGTCTGATTCCCCAACAAGGACTCTTTCTCATCATTCATGGCTAACTCCCACTTGCTTGAACTTTCCTCCTGCAAGGCTTTATCATAACACTCTGGCTCACCACCATTAGTCAACAGGAGGTAATTTAAAGTGGGTGAATAACGTTGTGGAGGTCTAATGATCCTGAAAGATCTACGGACATCAGCTACAGGTGTACTTTGATCTACCTGTGATTCTACATTCTCCTTATCTTCTTTACCCCTTTTCTGGACAGTACTATCAGTTAATTCATCTAAGTTGACAAACTCAGATTTCTTCTGATTTATTTTTGTGACATTTGGCACTACAGTTGACATGTCCTTGTACATAACTTGTTCATTAAATATCACATTTCTACTTCTGATGATTTTCCTGTTCTGTTCATCCCAAAAACGATAGCCAAATTTCTCATCACCATAACCAATGAAAAAACATATTCTAGACTTTGCATCAAGTTTAGTACGAGCATCAGAATCAATATGAACAAATGAAACACAACCAAAAACTTTTAAATGGGAAAACTTTACTTCTTTACCATTCCATACCTCTTCAGGAAGTTTGAACTCCATGGGAACTGAAGGTCCTCGGTTTATCAGGTAAGCTGCAGTACTAACAGCATTAGCCCAAAAAGTCTTTGGTAATCCAGCATGCAACCTCATACTCCTACCACGCTCATTGAGAGTTCTATTCATACGCTCAGCCACACCATTTTGCTGTGGTGTCCCAGGAATGATTTTCTCCATCCTGATTCCATGTGCAGCACAATACTCACTGAACCCTCCATCTATGTACTCTCCTCCATTGTCTGACCTCAAACATTTCACTTTCAAATCTGTTTCTTTCTCAACCATAGCCTTCCACACTCTTACAAATATCAAATACATCAGATTTATTTTTCAAAAAGTAAACTCATACCTTTCTGCTTGAGTCATAAATGAAAGTAATGTAATACCTTGAACCCCCAAGGGATGCAACCGGAGAAGGCCCCCACAAATTTGTGTGTACTAAATCCAATTTTTCAACCTTTGGTGTTCTACCAGTTTTCAGGAAGCTCACCTTTTCTGCTTTCCTAAGCTGCAACTTTCACACATGTCAAAATCAATAGACTTTAATTCTAGTAGTTTCCCCTTTGATAGCAACATCTTCATCCCTTTCTCACTCATGTGACCAAGTCTACGGTGCCATAAGCTTGTATCAATACTTGCTTCAGCGACTGCAATTGTGTTTCTTGGACTTGAGGTCATATATAGAGTACTAGTCTTCTTTCCACGAGCCAATACTCTGGCTCCCTTTGTGATCTTCCAAGTACCACCAACAAACAGTATAACATGTCCTTCATCATCAAGTTGCCCAACAGAAATCAGATTCCTCCTTAGGTCAGGAATATGTCAAACCTTCTCCAGTACCCAAACAGACCCATTGGACAATGATATTCGGATGTTTCCCATACCTATAACATCCAAGGCTGTACCATCAGCCAAATACACCTTATCAAAATCACCTGCAACATAGTTCTGCATGATTTCTTGGTGTGGAGTAGTATGAAACGAAGTTCCTGAGTCCAAAACCCAATCATCAAGTGGACTGTCTACTGCAAGAAGTAATGCATCATGTACCTCTTCCGTTACAGCATTAGCAGAATCATCTTCATTCTTCTTCTTAAGACTTTTGCATTGCCTCTTAAAATGACCCATTTTTCCACAATTTCAGCATTTTGCTTGTTGGTCTGATCTATATTTACTTCTATTGCGATTAGAATTTTTGGATTTTGATCTGCCTCGATTTAAATTTTTGTCATTACCTCTGCCTCTTGTCTCAAGGTTTAGTGCAGAACCAGATCTTGAGGTTTCATCTGCATCTTTTCTATGAATTTCCTTGGCCAGAATTAAATCTCGTATGTCATTGTATTTCAGTTTTTCCTTTCCTTTAGAATTGCTTACTGTCATCCTCATTGCCTCCCACCTATTTGGCAAGGAAGCTAAAACGATCAGTGCACGAATCTCGTCATCAAAATCAATTTCTACAAATGACAATTGATTTGTGATAGTGTTAAACTCGTTCAGATGTTGTGCTACTGATGCGTTCTCTGCCATCTTCAAATTGAACAGTTTTTTCATCAGATGCACCTTGTTGTTTGCAGATGACTTTTCATGCATACCAAACAAAGCCTTCATCAAATCTGCTGTAGTTTTCTCCTTTACAACATTGTGTGCAATAAACCTAGACAGAGTTAACCTGATAACTCCCAGTACTTGTCTGTCAAAAAGAGTCCAATCTTCATCCTTCATAGTCGCAGGTTTTTCCCCTAGAAGTGGCAGATGTAACTTCTTCCCATAAAGATAATCCTCGATTTGTATCTTCCAAAATCCAAAGTCTGTGCCATAGAACTTTTCTATTCCAGATGTCTTTCCTGCTTTCTCTGTCATTGCTCCCACTCAACCCTAAACCAGGCTCTGATACCAATTATTAGGAAATTCACACGAAATTTCCAAACCTGTGAGAAACAACAATAGAGAAAATACACGCCAAAGAAAAATAATCACATGCACAAGACAATATTTACGTGGTTCGGTAATTTGCTTACGTCCACGAAACTGCAGGGGTTTCACTATTCTCAAAAACGATTACAGATAGGGCGGCGGCCGTACAAAGTCAATCAAACGCTAATCACCCAACGAGACAGGTTTTATGTCTTGCACCGGACTACAAACAAACAGGCCCAAAAAATAGGCCTATCGACTCAAGCCTTCGCTCCATGGACTAAGCCTCAAAAAATTTCTCATTAAAAATCACACAATATTTTTCGGGTCGGATTATCATCCGGATCAACATAAAAAACTTGACTTCACAAAAAAATCCAACATTTCCTCCCATGGCCGACAATGAGTCTCACTTGGGTGAACACCCAGGTGAATCACCAACTACTATATCAATGGAGATCTCCTTTAGCCACCAACAACCGACCCATCTTTTCATAGGTGGCTAACCGAGAATGCAAATGTGAAGGGATGGTTGATTAATTCGATGGACCCATCCCTTATTGGCAACTTTATTCGATTTCCAACAGCAAAGAAAGTTTGGGATGCCATTGCAACTACGTACTTCGAAGAAGGTGATGTAACCTAGGTTTATGAACTCCGGCAACGGGTGGCGCAGTTCAGGCAGGGCAGCGGCTCTCTAGAGAAATACCACAATGACCTCCAAGGTCTATGGCGGGAGATAGATTTTTGCCACCCCAATCTCATGGAATGTTTAGCGGACATTCAACACTTTAACGATATGCTGCAAGAGGATCCGGTATATACTTTTCTTGATGGTTTGGATGATAAACTAGATAATATTAAAAGTGATGTGTTGAACTTAAACCATTTCCTACAACGGAACAAGCGTATGCCCACGTTCGCAGAGAAGCTATTCGTCAGGCAGTAATAACAGCCCATGAAGTTGAAGACACGGCTGGGGCGGTGTTGGCCTCACGGAGTCTCAAACAGGGACCCTCCACTCCAGCTAACTTTTTGTCACTAACTGGAAAGTACAGTTCAATGTCTAAGTCAAAGGACCCACCTGATGGAACAAAATGCTCTCATTGTGAAAATTCGAAACATACCAGGGATACGTGCTTCAAACTGCATGGTTACCCGGATTGGTGACATGAGTTACAAGCAAAAAGACGACAGGATGGGAGCGGGAAAGATGGTGGAACGAGCAAAAATGCAGCGAGCAGCACTGGCAAGGCTGCAATAGCCTCTGCTGAGCCACAATGGTCCCTTATCCCTACGGCAACAGTTGATTTGGATGCAGGTATGGTTTTTCTTGGGACCAATTCCACTGAATCCTATACCAATTGGATTCTTGATTCAGGAGCTACAGACCACATGACATATGATGCTAGCAATTTTTCAGAACGATCCTCTCCTCGACATACTAGCATTGCTAATGCTAATGGAGACATATCTCTGGTAAAAGGGGCTGGTACCGTAAGAATATCAACAGCCCTCTCCTTGATTAATACCCTTCTAGTGCCATCATTGTCACATAAATTATTATCTATGAGTCAGATCATTAAGGAGTTAAATTGTGTTGTTCTAATTTACCCTACATTTTGTCTTATTCAGGATATTCTCACCAAGGAGATAATTGGGCGTGGTAGTAAGAGGGGGGGCTCTACTATATGGACGACTTTGACATCGGTCGAGCTAATCATGCGAGCAATACCAGTGATCGAAACAAGGCGAATATTTGGTTGTGGCATTGTCGGTTAGGACATCCTTCATTTGGTTATCTGAAACATGTTTTTCCTACTTTATTTTCAATTTTGTCAGATTTGGATTTTAAGTGCGAAACATGCATCTTAGCTAAAAGTCATCGTGTTAATTATCCCTTGAGTTTGAATAAAAGTTAGATACCTTTTGAGTTGATTCATTCTGATGTGTGGGGGGTCCATCTCCCAAATCTACTGTGTCTGGTGTTCAATGGTTTATGATTTTTGTGGATGATTGCTCTCGGATGACATGGCTATATCTGATGAAAAATAAAGATAAAGTTTTTTCTATTTTTTGTTTATTTCATGAGATGGTTAAAACCCAATTCTCTGCTACGATTCGTATACTTTTCTTTGATAATGGTGCGAGTATGTGAAACGGAAATTCCGTAGTTATTTCACCAACCATGGCTTGCTTCATGAAACTTCCTACCCTAAGACACCACAGCAGAATGGCATTGCCAAGAGGAAAAATTGACATATTTTGGAGACTGCTCATGTGCTTCTCCTTGGCGCTGGTGTACCTGCTTAGTTTTGGACCGATGCTGTCACTACAGCAGTGCACCTTATTAACCGAATGCCATCTAAGGCTCTTGAGCTTCAGACTACTCTCCAGGCTCTATCCACTTCCATTTCACTACCTACGGCCTTAATGCTTCCACCTCGAGTGTTTGGTTGTGTTGCTTTTGTTCACTTACACAAGAATCAACGCACCAAACTTGATCCTTGTGTTGTTCGATGTCTGTTTCTGGGATATTGTCCACATCAAAAAGGATACCGGTGGTATGATCCGATTACCCATCGTACCTATGTAACGATGGATGTCACTTTCTTGGAATCAGAGATTTTTTTCTCTTTTGCGACATCCACTTCTCCTCTTCAAGGGGGAGCCTAGGAGTGAAGAGTTGAATTGGCTGAGGTTTGATTGGCCAGAATTTAATGAGCCTGCTGTTTCTATACCTGATACAGAGATTGGTGTTCTACCATCAGGATCTAAGGAGACTAGTGATGAAACTAGTGAGAAGCAGCAAACCTTTGAAGCAGAAGTAGTACCCCCTTCTTGCCCCACAGTATTCACAGATCCATCTCCTGAGAATACTCCTGAGGTAAGCTCCCTAAACTCTCCAAGTACACCTCTATTAGCTAGCGATACTCCTGTGGGCTATGAGTTATCATACAGGCATAACCGAGGTAAGCCTCTAGACAAATACTCTCCTAGCATTGAAGGCCAGAGGTCGAAGTTCCCAATTGCCAACTATGTATCTNATCATACAGGCATAACCGAGGTAAGCCTCTAGACAAATACTCTCCTAGCATTGAAGGCCAGAGGTCGAAGTTCCCAATTGCCAACTATGTATCTACAAAGAGGCTCCCTGAACCTCTCAAGGCTTTTGTAGACGAGCTCTCCTCATTTCGAATTCCTACGAGTGTTGAAGAAGCAATGAAAGATCCTAAATGGGTATAGGCTATGAAGGAGGAGATGGAGACGCTGTTGAAAAATAAGACGTGGATCCTTGTCACTCTACCTGAAAGGCAGAAGACAGTAAGGTGCAAGTGGGTGTTCTTGACTAAATATAAGGAAGATGGAACAATTGAGCGGTACAAGGCGAGACTTTTAGGAAAGGGATTCACACAGACATACGGAGTTGACTATCAAGAGACCTTCTCACCCGTAGCCAAACTAAACACAGTGAGAGTATTGTTCTCGCTTGTAGCAAACCTTAAATGGTCTTTACACCAGTTCAATGTGAAGAACACTTTTCTGCATAGAGATCTAGGAGAAGANGTAGCAAACCTTAAATGGTCTTTACACCAGTTCAATGTGAAGAACACTTTTCTGCATAGAGATCTAGGAGAAGAGATTTATATGGATATTTCTCCAGGATATGTGGCCAACAGATAAGGCTACGCTATTTGTAAATTGCAAAGAACTCTATACGGACTAAAACAATCGCCTCAAGCTTGGTTTGGGAGATTCAGTACGGCAATGAGAAAGTATGGGTTCCAGCAAAGTAACTCTGATCACACCCTGTTCTTGAAACACAAACAGGGCAAAGTGACTGCTTTGATAGTCTATGTAGACGATATGATCATCACAGGAGATGATTTAGAGGAAATATCAAAACTTCAAGAGCAATTGGCATCTGAGTTTGAAATGAAGAACCTAGGTGGAGTCAAATACTTTCTGGGAATTGAAGTCGCTAGATCGAAGCAAGGTATATTCCTATCTCAGAGAAAATATATTCTAAACCTTTTAACAAAGGTTGGATTGCTAGATTGTAAGCCTGCAAATACTCCAATAATTCCAAATCACAAACTTGGGGAATATCCCAACCAAGTACCGACAGAAAAATGGAAGTACCAAAGACTGGTAGGTAAGCTTATTTATTTGTCTCACACACGGCCTGACATTGCGTATGCAGCAAGTGTTATAAGCCAATTTATGCACTATCCGAGTGAAGATCATATGAGTGCTATCATACAGATTTTAAGATATCTGAAGTCCTCCCCTGGAAAGGGGCTCATGTTCTCAAAGAATGACCAACTAAGAGTAAAAGGTTATACAGACGCAGATTAGGCAGGGAACATCATGGATAGGAAATCCACCTCAGGCTACTTCACCTTTGTTGGAGGAAACTTGGTTACTTGGAGAAGCAAGAAACAAAAGGTAGTTGTACTATCTAGTGCCGAAGCTGAGTTTCGTGGAATGGCTAAAGGGCTGTGTGAATTATTGTGGCTTAGAAGATTGTTAATGGCAATTGGCTTTGCTCCCAACTTTGAGATGAATTTGTTTTGTGATAATAAGGCAGCAATTGATATCTCCCATAACCCCGTACAGCATGATCGGACAAAGCATGTGGAAGTAGATTGACATTTCATCAAACAAAATCTCGATACAAAGATCATCCGATTTCCTTTTGGGAAGTCTGAGGACCAACTAGCAGATATTCTTACGAAGGCAGTGTGCAGTAAAATATTCTACAACTCATCGATATATATGTACCAACTTGAGGGGGAGTGTTGACGTGAGTTGTCATTGAGCAATGAAAGGGAGGATCACAGGCAAGAATCCTGCACTGCAATCCCTCGATTACAGGGTCAACATCGGATCCACAATTGTAGCCTCAATTTTTGTAGTCTCCGTATAGCCAGCTCTGCCTATATATACACAGATCCGGTAATAATCCTAGGTGTATCAATATAAGATTTTGTCTCATTCCAACAAGGAATTAGTCGAAATATACGTAAACTTACCCGAACACTCATAATCATCTTAGGCCGGTTGAGCTATGATCCCCCGAGTGTCCAACCAACACTTAAGACTTGTGTTCTAGCAAGAGACATAAGTTGGGTTTGAATTAAAAAAAAAATGATATTGGTGTACATTGATCACCAATAAAAAATTATATGGTTCTAAAGAATGAATATCATTTATCAATTTGGTAGTTTTTTTTTAAAATTTAATTTTTTGTCGATGATATACGCTACAGTGTCATTACGAAGACTTAAAAGTCTTCGTTTCTTTCTGTGAGAAATGAAGAATTTGAGGTCTTCTATGGAATTTTCGTGACATTGGGGTTCAATAAATTTGGGTGGTTTGTTGTTGACTTGACCGATTCCCCTTATTACTCCACGTTCAAGTCTAAAAAATGCAGGCATCCGTGTTGACTTTTCTTCTTCTACCAATGGCCAATTGGTGGACGAATTTCTTCTATCACTAACATCTCATTAACGAAGACTTGATTTTTCACGTAATAGTTATAGGTTATAGGTGTTAATCGAGTTAAAACTAGACGCAACTNCCAACATCTCATTAACGAAGACTTGATTTTTCACGTAATAGTTATAGGTTATAGGTGTTAATCGAGTTAAAACTAGACACAACTCTATGCCATTATCTTATGCTCGAACTTGTACTCTTCCTTAAACTCTTCTCGAAACTCACTTCTAACTTAAATTTTTCTTCTAATTAGGCTCGATTTTTAGCTCACATGCTTATTTTAACCTTGAGNCGAAACTCACTTCTAACTTAGATTTTTCTTCTAATTAGGCTCGATTTTTAGCTCACATGCTTATTTTAACCTTGAGTCGACTCATTTTTATATTATGAGCTCAAATTCAAGCTGGAGATCAAGTAAATCCAAACAACGCACCACCCATGAAAAACCTGAACCCTCTCAATAGTCGGATTATTATCAGAAATTGAACATGTTTTAAGGTAAAGTTGGGTGTAGCTTTACGGGCAGCCACTCAACATCAAACACATCAGCAAAGTGGGGGCTTCATTTCAGAACTTTTTTTTCCAGCCTATCGAATTCTTCATCTCTTTTTCAGTTTCCCCCTCTTCTTTCATTCTTCTTCCTATTGATTTGACTACAGAACTTGATTATGATACCAAATAAAAAAATTTGGTCATGTATCTGCAAAATTTATTGCTTTTATGAATATTTTTATAATTTTTATGGGTATTTTAATAATAAAAAATTAATCATTTATGGGTAATTAGGCTCGATTTTTAGCTCATATGCATTTGGGGGTGGATCCTCTAGGTGCGTATTTGTTGGGGTGTGAAAAAGAGAGAATATANCTCGATTTTTAGCTCATATGCATTTGGGGGTGGATCCTCTAGGTGCGTATTTGTTGGGGTGTGAAAAAGAGAGAATATACGTGAAGAAAAAGGTGGGGACAGAGTAACAAGACAAAAAATTGGAGTGGGACCCATAGTAGTGATGTGTCATATTTTAATAGGCATTTTCAATGTGACTTAAACCTTTAATATTCAGACATGAGGCCATCGGCAAAGCCATTTGATCCTATTGCCGGTAATGCAACCAGCTGCTTCCTTGATCTGCCTCACGACATCCTTATCAATGGCTTCCAACACTGCCATGGCATTACTGGACAGTTGAATCGGACAACGACCCCTACCCTCACCTCTCACCTGCACTCGAGTCTTTCATGTGATCTAATACAATGAGGGTGATGACTACAAGAACTGAGGTACTGAAGAGAAGCCATTAACTAAGAACAGAGTTTTCTCTGATGTATGGTCTTGTGTTTGTTATACATTGGACCAGATCCCATCCGCCTCAACTAAAATATCACCTTCATATTGCCGTTCATCTTCAAGGATCACTGTAACCTACAAAACATTAGAAGAGATCTAAACTTGATATCTATCAACTCAATTATAATTTACAGTTACATATAAATTTACAGTTCAAATTTGAAACTCAATCCAAAGTTAAGGTGTAATGCACCGTTTGTTAACGCATTTGTGCAAGTCATCTGATACCTTTTTGTTTATTTAAGAGCTCAATGTGCGAGTCCCCATGAGGGAGTTTGTAAAAAAGCTTGTATCCTACAGGATTGAGCAGCGGCGGATCCCCCCACTGCTATTTTAAAAATATTTGGGGACTAAGTATAATTTTAAAAAATTTAGAATTTATTATAGATTTGCCCTCACTGAATTTTTTTTAAAAGATTTAAGGGTAGTTATGTTATTTTGACAAATATATGAGTCTCACTTATAAATATTAATGGAAGATCATATAAAAAATTTGGGCATTTAAAGATTAACTAATATGTTACAAAATAAGTTAGCCCTCTCATTTGTTTTATGTTTATACATTGAACTAAATTTAGGGCTTGTAGTCTTCTTCTTTGTTTTATGTTTATATGTTAGAATTGAAAATTATAGTTTATAATTCTCTTTTGTGGTTTATTTTTTAAAAGTTGAATTGAAATTAGCGTTTGTAGCTCTCTGTTGTATTTTTTTTGTTACATGTTGAATTGGAAATATGAAATTAGGGTTTGTAATCATCTCTTATGTTTTATTTTTTATGTATTGAATTGAAACTATGATTTGTAGTCTTGTATTTACTTTTCTATGTTCAAATAAAATTGGGGTTTGTAGTTCTCTTCTATGATTTATTTTTTTATATATTTAATTGATATTTGGGTTTGTAGTCCTCTCTAGTATTTTATTTTTATATGTTGAATTGGAATTATGACTTATAGTCCCCTCATTTGTTTTATTTTTATTTGTAGAATTGGAATTGGGACTTGTAGTCTTTCATTATAATTAGACTAAATTATTTTGATTTGATAGTTTGAATAGTTTTGTTGTGATAAGTTAAGTACTTCATATACCTAGGTTTAGTTTATTCAAATAATTATAGTTTAAGTTAGTTTCAATTGTTTGTTAAAATTTAATGATGAATATTAAGTTTGTGATTGAACAAATTAATTTTTGAATTAGTTATGAAAATTTATCTTAAAATTTAATATATGATTGAACGCAATTTTGCGGTTCAAAATATTTTTGTGAGGTCTTATAGATAAATCTATAATGAGTTTTTTTTGTTAGCTCATTTTGTATATCGCTCATGTATATGAATTGAGTTTTTAATTGGTATTTTATTAATAAAATTATACTTTGTGAATATTTTAAATTTTAATATTAATATAATTTAGATTGCTCCCACTAGAGAAGATGTCTGACTCCGCCCCTGGGATTGAGTCGGACTTCCCCAACATTTGTTTATATGCTTAACATTTATTTTGAGGGGTGAATTGTGCTTTACACTTCAAAAAAATTTTAAAAAATTATTGTGTACTTAAAAATTAGATTTTTCACATTGTACCCTTAATGTATTAAAATTATTGCAATATAACTCTTCTGTTAATTTTCATTATTCATACCATCAACGTCGTAGTATCCATTATATGTTGGAAGGTGATGTCAATGCTCGCCATTTAATCCACACAATGTAATAGCGATGGATGCACTAACAGGATCTCCTACACACATTTTATTTTTCCTATTTGAGATGCAATATGCAAGACAGTATTTTGGTTTAGAGTCACTTCAACCCTAGCTTTGTCCTTGATTTGCATTAGAATATCAATGTTACCGAATTCAACAGCAATGTACAATGCAAGATCTATCTTGCCCGTTCAACTACTATGAATGAGTAATTTGTTGGGAGTCGTCGAGTAATGTTACAAAAAAGAATTGAATTGACAAAACAAACGAACCAAAACATACATAACATTATATAAACATATAGTACCAATTCTTATCATTGGAAAATCCATGGCTAATGAGGTTGAATACACTGGTAGTGAGGTTGATGTAAACTTGGTAGTGAGGTTGATGCAATACAAGTTCCAACCAGTAGCATTGTCATTGTCTATGAATTATGAATTGTTCTAACATACTTGTCACAATTATTTCTTATTTTTTCATAGGGATAGAGCGAGAAATTTTAAAAATCAAGCCAATATTAAATGTGTTTCTTGGGGTCAGGGGTGGAGCCAAAATATTTTTTTAGTGGGAGTAACTTATTACTTATTCATAAGTTAAAATCATAATGAAAATCAATCAATCGAAATAATTTATTGTTAAATATAGTTTATTATAGACAAATTTCAAAAATAACAATCTAATTTTCGAGAAAGTAAAAATTAAGAAACCAATTATCTAGAGATTATTGACTAAGAGAGAAAATTTAAGAGAACAGTTAAATGACAATCATCAAACCCGTCGTGATTTTGTAAATGAATTTTGAGTGATAATAATTGGTGACTTAGTGTGTAATGAA
>CAUOFW020001036.1:10513-48314 GCA_963454935.2 Ilex paraguariensis | reverse complement strand
TTAAAAAAAAAAAAAAAAAAAAAAAAAAAAAAAAAAAAAAAAAAAAAAACAAAGACCTAAGGACCTTTCTAGTATATTAAAGTGGGTCAATATAGATAGGAGTCGTGGGACACTCTTGTCCCATGAAAATTAAGAAAAAGGGCTAGAACCACAATGTTGTGGGAGGACATCTATGCAGTTGTAGCAAAATGATATACCGTAATCCCTCGATCATTAATGATTAAATCCTCCTTTTTTTTATTTGGATAATATAAACTTTATTTTGGGATCTAATTAGGAACTTAATTCAATGCAGTCATATTTAGTTGTGAGTTCTAAAGTTAAATAAAATTCACTTTCAATCCAATTTTGGAACCATTTGATTAGTTGTGAATTAGGTCCCAAGATTAGGTCTTCATATTGGATCCAAGCAGCATTTTCCAATGTATAGATTTTGGTCTCTCAACTTCTAATTATGTGATTTTAGTTCTAAAACTTTTTTAAAAATAATTATTTTGATAAAATTGAGCAATAGGACCATTTAAAACAGTTCAAAAATTTTATTAACTATAACGATAAAATTAAAAAATTCAGTTACAAAAGTGAGCCTGAATGCATACTTCGAAGAGCAAGGACATGAATTTACCCTTGTTGTTTTTAGTCTTATAATGGCAGGTCATGATTGCTCACTCCTTAAACATATATAAAATGAAAAAAGTCAGGCATCCTTACCTCTACATCTCTGCCATAATTAGGTACCATGTCCAACGGAGTCAAGTTTTTGTTGTTTAAGGCGTTCTTAGCCACCATATCATGATGTATGATTCCATCCACTAAGCAGTTAGAAGCAGCCATCAAATGGAAAGGTGCGTTGCCATCAACGTCTTTCTCCGTTATAAGAGTGTTGATTCCTCTGTTGTTTTCTATGATGTATTTAGCTGTGTACTTCCTGTCATGCTCCAATGCAATGTGAAGTATATTTTGTCTTTTACCATTCACAATTTTCCAACAATCAGGAGTGTGTAATTTGACCTCTTCAAATATACAATTTTTACCTGTCATAGCTGCTAGGTGAAGAGTTGTATTCTTGTCATTATCTATAACATAAGCGACAGAATTATCCTCATCTAATAGCTGGGATGCAATATTATACCACCTGGCTAACCGTGCTGCATAATGAAGTGGAGTTTGCTCATTGTCATCTGTTTTTTTAACTAAAGATTTGTTCCAATCCATTACATTCATTTCAAGTCACCCGTTAATTTCAGTGTACTCAACCTAATTAGCCATGGATATTCCTATGAATAGGTACTTTGTGTCTATATAATGTTATGTATGTCTTGGTTGGTTTGCTTTGTCTATTCAATTCTTTTTCGTAACATTACTCCATGTGTCCCAACAGATTTCTCCTTTATAGTAGTTGAATAGGCAAGATGGATCATGCATTATACATTGCTGCCGAATTCGGATATTGATGTTCTAATGCAAAACAAGGACAAAATCGGCGTTAAAGCGACTCCAAACCGTAATATTGTTCTTCATATTGCATCCCAATTTGGTAATAAAGAATGTGTGCCGGAGATTCTGACAATGCATCAATCGCTATTATGTAGTGTGAATTCAAGTGGCAAGTTTGCACTTCACCTTGCAGCAAAGAATGGACTCTACTTGGTAGTTCTAACACTCATAAGTTGTGCAACATCACTTGATGCATCAGAGCTTGAAAGTGGAGTTGGCGCAGTCAAGGAGATGCTAAGGTTGACAAATGAGGATAGAGACACAGCCTTGTACGAAATTGTTCGATATAATCAGTTTAATGTAGCTGAGTTTTTAACAAAAGAAGATCCGGAGTATTCATATGCTACCAATAATGATAGAGAGACTCCACTTTACATTGCTGTCGAAGGGGGATTTCTTGAGTTGGTGAAGTGATCTTGAAAACTTGCAAATCACCAGCTGATGGTGGCCCAGGTGGTACAACAGCTTTACATGGGGCAGTAACTCCGAGAATGAAGGTACATAGGATTCCTTGATTATTATTATTTTTTTTAGCAATGTATATATGGTGATGGAGATAACGATGTTCGAACTCGTGACCATTAAATACAACGATGGGGTGGTGGCTATTAGTTTCAACTACAAGCTACTAATTTCTTAATAAAAAAAATTAGATTAATTTTGATTTTCTTTTTTTTTCTATGACATTTCGCTAGCATGTGTATTATTTTATCATTATTCTCGTCACCTTCTCCAGCAGGTATAAGAAAATTAGTGGAACTCATAATGTGATTTTGTAATGAAGTGAAATGACTAACTCTGTAACAGAAACATGAATTGACGATATTAACCCTTTCTTCTTCCTTCTACTCTTTCAACAATTCAATATCACCACAATAGCCACCGTTGAAACGCAACACACCAACTCACCTCAAACCCTGGCCATCCTACCCCCCCCCCCTGCTGCCTTTCTCCAGCGACGTTTCGATTTGTTCCCGACCATCTCCTGGCAACCTTCCAATCATTCACCAATCATCCGAATCCATTATGACACTATTTGATATGACATAGTCTCACTACTCATATTGTCACAAGACTTCAAGTAAATCATCTTAGTTCTTTGACTCTGCATGCTCTAATCACATGACCCCTGAAGAATCATNATGACATAGTCTCACTACTCATATTGTCACAAGACTTCAAGTAAATCATCTTAGTTCTTTGACTCTGCATGCTCTAATCACATGACCCCTGAAGAATCATTATTTTCTTCCACACAATCTCTTGGTTCTATCCCCACCCATTCACACTACAGATGATTCATATGTGCATGTCAAACATGGTGGACATATATCTATACAACATATGTCACTTCCTCATACTTTTCACATACTTAATCTTACTCTCAATCTCATATCTGTGGGTTAAATTTGTGACACNTCTAATCACATGACCCCTGAAGAATCATTATTTTCTTCCACACAATCTCTTGGTTCTATCCCCACCCATTCACACTACAGATGGTTCACATGTGCATGTCAAACATGGTGGACATATATCTATACAACATATGTCACTTTCTCATACTTTTCACATACTTAATCTTATTCTCAATCTCATATCTGTGGGTTAAATTTGTGACATCGGATTCACTGTTTTGTTCTCTTCTACTGGTTGTATTGTCCAAGATCCGCAAATAGTACAGACCCTTGGAATAGGCCGTAAGCATGAACGTTTGTTTAAACCTATCCATCTTCATCTTCCACAACGACTATTTCCTCCGTCCTTCTACTGTTGATATTTGGGGGCCTGCACCAACTGTCACCATGGGAGGATCAAAATGTTTTGTCATTCTTATTGATGACTAAAGCCNCTTCTACTGGTTGTATTGTCCAAGATCCGCAAATAGTACAGACCCTTGGAATAGGCCGTAAGCATGAACGTTTGTTTAAACCTATCCATCTTCATCTTCCACAACGACTATTTTCCTCCGTCCTTTCTACTGTTGATATTTGGGGGCCTGCACCAACTGTCACCATGGGAGGATCAAAATGTTTTGTCATTCTTAATGATGACTAAAGCTGTTTCAGTTGGATTTATTTTTTACAAACTCGATCTCAGTTGCCACAAATTTATTATAATTTTGTCAAAATGGTTCAAACTCAATTCTCACAAACCATTAAAGTCTTTTAGATCTGGAAATGCCATGGAATATAGAGACGTCACCTTCATTAATTTTCTCAATCAACATGGCACCATTCCTCGTCGTTCTTCTCCTGACACATCTCAACAAAATGGACATGCTGAGCGCAAACATCGTCATATTCTTGATACTNCTCAGTTGCCACAAATTTATTATAATTTTGTCAAAATGGTTCAAACTCAATTCTCACAAACCATTAAAGTCTTTTAGATCTGGAAATGCCATGGAATATAGAGACGTCACCTTCATTAATTTTCTCAATCAACATGGCACCATTCCTCGTCTTTCTTCTCCTGACACATCTCAACAAAATAGACATGTTGAGCGCAAACATCGTCATATTCTTGATACCGTTCGTGCTCTCCTCATGTATATTATAGATTGTACCAAAGCATTATACAAATGATATTCGTTTTTTATTCTTTACTTTCACAAAAAGTACAAGTAAAGAAACTTAGAAAGAAATTAAAATCAAGTGTATGAATGATTTTCATGACTAAAACATCTACTATATCCTTCAAAAAATGAGAATAAGAAGGCTGGGATGGAAAGCAAAGCAACGTTCTCCCGCGCCACGCAATTGATCTCTTTCACCCTGTTATCATTGATCTCTTCTTTAATTGGGTGATTCTCAAACTACTCTATTTACCTAATTTGAATATCCTCCTCAATCACTCTCTCCTCTATCACTCGAAGTACTACAACCTTACACTCCTACGACCACACCTTGGCTTTCCAGGGATGGTTGCAAAGGAAGACCCTACCAACATTCTCATCTTTTTTCTAGGTAAGTTTGGTTTTTTGCTGCCGAGTTCTTTCTGGGTTTTTTCCAGGAGTATCGTTTCATAGAGAGAGGGATATAAGGGGTTTTTAATCATTGTGAAAAAAAAAATTGGAGGGAATCAACACCCAATCACATAGACATTGACTGCGTGAACTATTCTTTGCAATTGAACATTATAGAGGTAAAGTAACATCACACCAAAACACAAGCAGGTAAAAAGTAACTAACCCTTGCAACAAATTTTGCCCACAATTTTAATATTTAATTTTGCCATGTAAAAGTGACAGAAATTACTTTATGAACAGAGATTTTTATTTTTTTTCTTGGTAAGGCTAAAATAAGCTACAGCAACAAACATTATAAGAACAAAAAAAAATTTAATTTCAAGCCTTCAAAGTCATCTTAAGCAACTTCAACCGGAGGGAAAGGAAGAGAGTGATGTTTTGAAATCCTTAACTAGTAATCATTGAGAAATCAAATACGCAACCTTACCCCACACACGAATAGACTGTTTCTCTTCTCTTTTGCCCTAAGTTGCAAATTGAAGGAACTTCAATCGTAGACGATGACATGATATGCCACTACATCTGCTCACAGCAGTTTTGTCGTAATCGTAGTCGTAGATACTCGAAAAATAAAAGGAAAACCAAGACAAAGAAACACATCATAATGCACTTGTAAACAAGAACTTTTTACATGATCACAGCAATGCCTACTCAAATAATTTTACACAAATATCAACCTATTAATTAAATAAGATGTCAGCTCTGCTACCAATCAGCCCTGCTGTATGTGAACAAAGGCCTACATTAACTCAATGCTGGGGAAAGCATGATTTGAAACCGATTTTATACAACAAAACCCCTACAATCCAGTGTGACATTCAACACCTTACCACTCATCAGAAGACATCGTGCCGTTTGAATATCAACACCATCTCCCCATCCTTTAGAAAAAGTTAGCTAATCTAGTTAACACCCATCACAAAATCGCCTCATCATTCTCGGTCCAGTGGTTGCCCATGCAAGAAATGGCCACCTTCATCTGTATCAAAGCAGAGTAATTACCAGAATTAGAAATAAATTATTTGAAAAGGTAGTTGCAGGTAAAACTTCCATATGGCCTAAATGTGCCTGTATCAGCTGGCATGTATAAGCCTAAATCATCAACCAATACAATAAAATTTGGGTCCAGTGTCCACACTCAAATTAGTAGCTAAAAGGACCTTCATCAGGTGTAAAAAGTATGAAAAAAGAACTTTCGTCTTCTGTAGCTTGAAAAACGCACATATCCTAGCATTTCAACAATATAGTTTTTAGGAATTCCCTAAAATGACACATTAATTTCTGACAAGCTACAAATTTTGAGACACGGAATATTAATCCAAATAATTAAGTTTTGCTTGAGACACCCAAACAGGCATTGAAAAATTTGAGCCAATTATATATGGTTGACATGGGACACCAACCCTTTGAAGAATTAATGTATGCATTGCTTAACAGAGAATAAAAAAGGTTTTGTGCAGAATTGTACCACTTTCCCCATCAGAAATATCGGCAAGCCTAGCAATGGCATCAGTGAGTGCTTGTTCATGCTCCTGCACCACAAAAACCCTTAAACCTTGTCCTGCAAGCTGATGACAATGTAAGCACAGTATACCAAACTGCATGGTTGTTTTTTCTGACCTTCAGTACTTTCTTTGCTTTTTCAATTTCCACAGGGTCCAGATGACCAGCACTAAAGACCTTCTCCACCTGTCCAAGTTCACCNAAAATAAAAGGAAAACCAAGACAAAGAAACACATCATAATGCACTTGTAAACAAGAACTTTTTACATGATCACAGCAATGCCTACTCAAATAATTTTACACAAATATCAACCTATTAATTAAATAAGATGTCAGCTCTGCTACCAATCAGCCCTGCTGTATGTGAACAAAGGCCTACATTAACTCAATGCTGGGGAAAGCATGATTTGAAACCGATTTTATACAACAAAACCCCTACAATCCAGTGTGACATTCAACACCTTACCACTCATCAGAAGACATCGTGCCGTTTGAATATCAACACCATCTCCCCATCCTTTAGAAAAAGTTAGCTAATCTAGTTAACACCCATCACAAAATCGCCTCATCATTCTCGGTCCAGTGGTTGCCCATGCAAGAAATGGCCACCTTCATCTGTATCAAAGCAGAGTAATTACCAGAATTAGAAATAAATTATTTGAAAAGGTAGTTGCAGGTAAAACTTCCATATGGCCTAAATGTGCCTGTATCAGCTGGCATGTATAAGCCTAAATCATCAACCAATACAATAAAATTTGGGTCCAGTGTCCACACTCAAATTAGTAGCTAAAAGGACCTTCATCAGGTGTAAAAAGTATGAAAAAAGAACTTTCGTCTTCTGTAGCTTGAAAAACGCACATATCCTAGCATTTCAACAATATAGTTTTTAGGAATTCCCTAAAATGACACATTAATTTCTGACAAGCTACAAATTTTGAGACACGGAATATTAATCCAAATAATTAAGTTTTGCTTGAGACACCCAAACAGGCATTGAAAAATTTGAGCCAATTATATATGGTTGACATGGGACACCAACCCTTTGAAGAATTAATGTATGCATTGCTTAACAGAGAATAAAAAAGGTTTTGTGCAGAATTGTACCACTTTCCCCATCAGAAATATCGGCAAGCCTAGCAATGGCATCAGTGAGTGCTTGTTCATGCTCCTGCACCACAAAAACCCTTAAACCTTGTCCTGCAAGCTGATGACAATGTAAGCACAATATACCAAACTGCATGGTTGTTTTTTCTGACCTTCAGTACTTTCTTTGCTTTTTCAATTTCCACAGGGTCCAGAAGACCAGCACTAAAGACCTTCTCCACCTGTCCAAGTTCACAAGACAATGAGAAACTATAAGAAAACAAGAATTTAGAGATACTTGCATCCACCAAGNAGTTCACAAGACAATGAGAAACTATAAGAAAACAAGAATTTAGAGATACTTGCATCCACCAAGTTGCTCTCCATTACCTCCTTAAGTAGAGTATCTGTATGAAGTAACTGAATCTCATCCGAACCCTTCTTCCCTATGCCATTTTGTGATGGAGGAAAATCCTTTCTGGATTGACCTTTTGACACCCCCCTACCTCTTCCTGCAGCTGGAATACTATCACGCCCGATGGATCTATTCATCGCATGACCTGATCTACCATAACCTCCTTGATGAGAGATTCCAGGCTCTTCACCTTCCCATTGTATGTCTTCAGGAGAGATCTGACACACGAACAAAGGAATTAATAAAAAATATAACAAGCACCAAGCCTTGATCCAAGAAATAACACAGGAGCAAAACGGTCGATTGAACATAAAAATACAGAAAGGGTGTGAATTGCAATGTAATGCAAATTTTAAAAGCTGACCCCTGGCAGCAAGTAGTCAGATATAGCATCAAATTGGTACATCCCTTTTTTTGGCTCTTTTAGTACTCCAGGCATGACTGACGATATGGGATAAATGTGAGCAGCTACCACTATTTGGGGTAATGAATATGGAGCNACATCCCTTTTTTTGGCTCTTTTAGTACTCCAGGCATGACTGACGACGATATGGGATAAATGTGAGCAGCTACCACTATTTGGGGTAATGAATATGGAGCATCTTGGTCATGGTCATTAGAGATAATAAGTAATGCTTTCTGAATAAAGCAGGTGAGGACATTCATGGCTTCATCATTTTAAACACCCATGATATGATCATATGGTTAGATAGTTCACGAAATTCCACCACAAAATCCCACGGACTATACCTTACATTTAACGTTATCAATTTCAACACATCATTATCACTTTGTCTATTCTGCAAGAGAATGCAGATGCACATCAAACCGTCGAATGAAAATAGTACCACTTGCTCTAAAGTTGGGCTCGCTGTTTTATTTAATCAGATACATCTAGAAGACTTTGAGATTGATGGTTTTATGTTGACGTCTATTGCTAGATTACTGACTCAAGTGGGAGTGGGATGGCCTTCAGATGCCTGTTTTGACCAGGTCAAATACGAGCAGTGGTCAGAGAGCATTAGTTGAGGAAGGGAAATAATATAGATGAGCAAGTTGTTCAATATGCCAAAAGGCAGTAGCAAGGGCTCAAATACATGGTCATTTTTGTGCTTAATATAATTAAAATACTTAAATTTCACTAGTGTTCCATAACTGACAAACCATGCACTAGAGAATTACTTCAATATTAAAGCACTAACGTCATGACAAACTTATAACATGTTAAAAATGAATCTACATAGAAATTCATCTACACAAAATCTGAATTCTCCAACACACCCTTCCACTCAAGGGAAAAAAATAAAAATCTTTTTCTTTTATAGATAAAAGAGAAAAACTTTTACATAAACACTAATTAAAATATAGGAGCTTTGGCCTGTGAATCAAGAATTTTGGAATAATCATTCCTGAACTTTGGTAATAATGTTTAAACAAGTAGATTTAAGTTAGAGCACTATGATTGTGTCATAACAGAACACCATGTTTCATTCACGGGCATAGCACTTAATATCGTAGTCACTAGCCAAAACAGTCTAACAACTGGGAACATCAAAAATGTCATGGAAACTCTGCAGCGCATCAGTGCGATTAAAGATGCTGCTATTTTACTCATTGGAAGCCCAGAGTGAGATATACGGGGGGAAGGGTAAATGGAGCGGTACATTAAACCAATGCAACACACAAAATTGTGGATATTTGGTGTGAGACTTTTGGCCCTACAAAGGATTAAGACAAGGGAACCCCCTAATCTCTCTTTACAAAGCACGTTCCTTTGCTCTTTCTTTGGTCTTTGCACGCTGTCTACTTTCTCTGGATCATTCTGATAAACCTTGATTCTTTTCTATATGACAAAACCTCGTCTCAAGAGCTGCCTGCATAATAATCAATTGTTGTTGATTTTTTGTGGATACCTGCTTGAGAGTTTTGGCCATACAGAGAATTAAGACAAGGGAACCTCTTAATCCCTCTTACATATCACCTGTGTTTGGGGTTGTGCCTCCCATATTCCCAGATCTTTATGTCCAAAGAGGAATTATCCAGTTCTACAAATACTTCTAGAATGCTTCCACCGAAAACATTCAAAAAAAACATATTCCAACAATCAGTCAACAAAGCTACCAAACTTTTGTTAATTTCAAGAGAAAACCACCAGGCAAGAATCCAACAGATGCAAGCTATAAGAGTAAATGCTTTCTTTGTTTCCATTCTTTCATCTGTCCATCATTCATGAATCCAGTTCATTGGTGAACCCTGATAGCCAACATTTCTCCATGTAAGAAGTCTATTACAAGGTGTTAACCCTATAAATCTATCCAATATATGTTTTCTTAATCGTTGATTTTGATTTAATCCTTGCCTCTAGAAAGAATGCAAGAAAAGACTAAGAATCCACTTTGAATATGGATGAACTAATAACAAAACTAATATATTATTATTATTACCTTATGCAGCCCAAAGATTGTAAATGGATCAAAAAAATTGATTATCACTTCGGGCTTTCCATCACAACAATTGAATGCAATTAAATTAGACTTTACAAACTCAAAAGGANAAGCAGCCCAAAGATTGTAAATGGATCTAAAAAATTGATTATCACTTCGAGCTTTCCATCACAACAATTGAATGCAATTAAATTAGACTTTACAAACTCAAAAGGAAATTGCTTCAACCATTTGAGTCCAGTTTTCTCAGACAATCGATTGGTATAAGCATGGTGCAATATTCAATACTTATCACATTATTTACCACCTCATTATAACATTAGATGCACCCCAAAAATGTTGGGACAAGACTTTGTTATGCTGAGTTCAACAATAGATTATTAGATGCATGCCCCCTCACAGCCTATGATCGTAATCATAGTTGTTAGTATTGTACCATACGCGTTACGATACATATGATGCGTTACAATACATGAAGAAAACGATACGTATTGCTTAAGTGTATCAGTTTGCATCGTAACATGCGATACACGATACGATACACCCAATATACCGAATGATACATACGAGTCATCCGACACAAGACAAAACATATCAAAAAAAAATTTCTTTGAATTCATCTTTTTACTTGGAAGTAATTTTTCAAACACTACGTAATAAAACGATGTCGTTTCACCATCTACGTTTTTTATGAAATAAAAGTCTTCTTTTTTATTCATTCCATCGCAGGAGCAAATAGTTTGATTCTTAAAATTGTCCTCCTTTAACTACTTTAGATGTTAGAACTAGCACTCTCTAAATTTTGATATTAATGAATTATGTCAGAAATTTCAATACTTAGATTGTTAATTTTTTTTTTGTTTTGGTCCTTGTAGTCTCTGTAAATTATTTTAAGCGAGAAATTTGTATTGCAATGAAATGTTATTATGAAATTTTGTCATAGGTATATGTATTTTTTATTATCTTTTATAAAATTGCTCATATCTTATAATACGCGATACACTGTTTTTTAAAAACGGTATGCCTTTCGATACACTTTTTGACAAATTTTATCGTAATACATTTTGAGTAGACTTTGTGGACTATTTAAAAGGTAATAACTTTCACTCCTCCTAGCAGTAAAGTTTTTTCTCCTAGCACTTCAGAAGGCAAAAATTCTGGAAGATCCAAAAGTAAAAGAGGAGTCTCCTATTTCTAATTAGGGATTCCACATTGCAATTATGATTCCATCTCAAGCACTACTACATAAGCCACCTTTGAACTTTTGCTGGTGGAAGACAAGTTGAATCTAACCAAGTGCCAAATTACTGGAGCAAAATAATAGGATTTGAAAAAAATAGAAGCAGTGAATTATATAGGGATGGCAATAGGCCAGAGTAAAGTTTTTTCTCCTAAAATTTCTGAAGGTAAAAATTCTGGAAGATCCAAAAGTAGAAGAGGAGTCTCCTATTTCTGATTAGGGATTCCACATNCAAGAAATTTGTATTGCAATGAAATGTTATTATCAAATTTTGTCATAGGTATATGTATTTTTTAATATCTTTTATAAAATTGCACATATCTTACAATACGCGAAACACTGTTTTTTAAAAACGATATGCCTTTCGATACACTTTTTGACAACTTTGATCGTAATACATTTTGAGTAGACTTTGTGGACTATTTAAAAGGTAATAACTTTCANTTTTAAAAACGATATGCCTTTCGATACACTTTTTGACAACTTTGATCGTAATACATTTTGAGTAGACTTTGTGGACTATTTAAAAGGTAATAACTTTCACTCCTCCTAGCAGTAAAGTTTTTTCTCCTAGCACTTCAGAAGGCAAAAATTCTGGAAGATCCAAAAGTAAAAGAGGAGTCTCCTATTTCTAATTAGGGATTCCACATTGCAATTATGATTCCATCTCAAGCACTACTACATAAGCCACCTTTGAACTTTTGCTGGTGGAAGACAAGTTGAATCTAACCAAGTGCCAAATTACTGGAGCAAAATAATAGGATTTGAAAAAAATAGAAGCAGTGAATTATATAGGGATGGCAATAGGCCAGAGTAAAGTTTTTTCTCCTAAAATTTCTGAAGGTAAAAATTCTGGAAGATCCAAAAGTAGAAGAGGAGTCTCCTATTTCTGATTAGGGATTCCACATTTCAATCATGATTCCATCTCAAGCACTACCACATAAGCCATCTTAGAAATTTTGCTAGTGGAAGACAAGTTGAATCTAGCCAAGTGCCAAATTGCTGGAGCAAAATCATAGGATTTGAAAAAAATAGAATATGTGAATTATATAGGGATGGCAATAGGCCAAGGTAAATTGGGAACCTGCCCCACCCAACCCGTAATGGGAAGAGTAAGGGGTCCTAAAATGGGGACGGTGTGGGTTTGGGTTGAGGACAAGTTTATGCTAATTAACCCTGATCCCACCTGACTAAGGTGAAAGTTTGCTAAATTTCCTTTGTNGTCCTAAAATGGGGATGGTGTGGGTTTGGGTTGAGGACAAGTTTATGCTAATTAACCCTGATCCCACCTGACTAAGGTGAAAGTTTGCTAAATTTCCTTTGTTACCATATTAGCATGCCTATATGTTAAACCTACACATTCATTTTTTCTTTCAGGGCTAACTTTCATGGCCTAGTTTCTGCAAACATGCTACCTCATCAAATCANGTTACCATATTAGCATGCCTATATGTTAAACCTACACATTCATTTTTTCTTTCAGGGTTAACTTTCATGGCCTAGTTTCTGCAAACATGCTACCTCATCAAATCCTCTAGTTTTGAGTTCATGCTTTTTCTTTTATGTCTTATTTGTGGGAGAAAGTTGTCATATAGTCATTTACGTATTTATTTTCAGAGCTGATAGGTGAATTTCATTATCCTTGTGTAAAATACAGTTTCATACTTCAAAGATTCTAGAATATAGGAGCACCACAGGAGCACAAACTAACAGAGGGCCAACAGAAAAAGAACAAGGAATTCATGCAGGGATGGTTTGGATTAACCCTACACAAGGCAGGGCATAGAGGGGGACTAGGGATGGGGGTTGACTAAGCAGTGTGAAAAGAGGAAGTAAACCACAACCCACACTCTCCGCATAGCCATTGCTAGTATTCGGTATTTTTTTAGCAATGGAAAGCCATGCTAAATGGGGCCCTCTAAACTCATGGCTGCAATGAAAATTTAAAATGTACGCAATCACCCATAAATCACGTGTATGTGCTAAACCCGAGTTTTATGCAACCAATAAGACTAAAATTTAGGANCAATGAAAATTTAAAATGTACGCAATCACCCATAAATCACGTGTATGTGCTAAACCCGAGTTTTATGCAACCAATAAGACTAAAATTTAGGACATGCGGGATTAATCCTCAGACTTTGTTCAACAACTGAACCCATGCAGGTTACTAGTTTCAGATATCCTTACTTTCTTAGAATTATGGGAATTTGATCGCCTCCTGCTACAAACTAAGCAAGATAACTTCCAGCTCAGCTTGAGTTCATTTGCTTGATCCAACAAATCGAGCTGGTCCTTAAGCTAAGCTCATTTCACAAACGGGAAGAGGTCAGGCAACCACTGACTCGGCTTGAATAGGGTCACAAACATACGGATCCTTATTTCGTTCAAAAGATTATAATTAGAGCACTTTCTACTGTCCAGTCTTACGGTCACTCTATTAACCTCTTATGTCTTTATGTATTTATAATATATTATTATATTGAATTCCTTTTCTATCATTTTTTCACAAAATATAAAATATTGCATACATATGCCTTCGCACAGTTGAGCTAGACTAAGCTTGATTATGCCATAAAGTCGAGTCGAACTTAGCTTTGCAAAATTTACACGAGTCAAGTGGAACGCCGTTGGTAAGCTCAACTAGAGCACCATAAAAAAAATATTGAGCCGAGCTTGAACATGCTCTAATGCTCCACTTAGCTTGGCTCATCGAGAACCTTACAAGCAAAGTACACAAAATCACAAAGAAATTTTGCCTCTATATTGAATGTGTTTTTCCTTCAAGACACTTGCCACTAAAATTATGAAGGAAAGAAATAAGAGTGAAGATTTTTAGGTCAAATTGACGATTATCACTCATTTAATCAAATGAAAGGAAAACCAAATCACTGCCCTTCAAAACTAATACCTGTGTAACTGATGTACTAGTACTACAAACCCTACTGGGTTTACAAATCTAAGTTTTCAGTATGTTATGATATACAGCCCACAGTTAACCCATTAAGATCTCCAAAATATTGTTTTTTTTTAAATCGATACTCCAACATATTGTTGCCACCATGCTATAAGGGCGCAAAGTAAATTGTTTATCTCTAACATTCCCAAACAAAATAATAATCGACATCCAAGCAATCAAATGCACATATCTGAGTACTGATAACCAGAAAGACCTTGTGCAACAACACTCATCTATACAGAATAAGAATAGATATCGAAAAATAATTAAGGGAACTCAATAAAAATTTTATCAAGATTAAAACCAGGATAAAGAATGCTTCCAGGTATGTAATAATATGCAAAATTTCAATCCTACACACAGTTAATGTGTCAGTCTTAGGAACTTCAGATTGCATGCCAACAAAGTTGTTAGAATTCATTTTCACAGATTGTCTTCAATGTGAATTCGTTCCCATTGGACCATATATTTGATCTACAGTTGGCATAGATATATGCAATACCATATTTTCCATCAAGTGTTTTAAACAAAGAACACCACATCACTAAAAATTCTACTACTTGACTTTAGTCAATGCATAAGCCTACACAATACACACCCATACTTATCAGATGTGAAAAACATAAAGGAAAGAAAAAGAGATTGCTGTACATGCCATATCGGAGACGAGCACAGTCAATCATTAGGAAGTTATTTATTCATCAAGAATCAGCGCAAAACAAAGTCATCTTGGAAGATGGTTACAGTTTGCTGGATGATAGCTGCCCAGAGGACTAGAGAGATCAGAGAGACCCCCATGTCCCCCACACGGTTCTAAATTTTATCTGCTTAAAGAGTTTTAGCAATTACTGACGTTCCATTTAAATTTCCCCTTCCTACATTTTTTGTGAACTGACAGAAATATCTCCAATGTTATACCTATGCTTAAAGACAATGAATGTACAACAGTCGATGCCATACTGGTCCAAATCAAAAATCAGCCCGTGCGTGTAAAGTTGAGTTTCATCCAAATAAATNACCTATGCTTAAAGACAATGAATGTACAACAGTCGATGCCATACTGGTCCAAATCAAAAATCAGCCCGTGCGTGTAAAGTTGAGTTTCATCCAAATAAATGCCAATTGAAACACTGACAAACTAGTTGAAGATGTTATGTATCTGTCTAACATTACGTCAACATAAACTTGTGACGAAGCCATACCTCCAGATACTGAAATTCAGAATCANATGCCAATTGAAACACTGACAAACTAGTTGAAGATGTTATGTATCTGTCTAACATTATGTCAACATAAACTAGTGACGAAGCCATACCTCCAGATACTGAAATTCAGAATCATTTTTACTATAATACTTTAGATCATAAGAAAAAACATGTCATATATACCTCTGAAAGATTGACCCATTCCCACGTCTCATTTGCAGTACCTATATCATAAACAAGAGCATGTCGACCCTGAAAGTTATATGAAAAAAATAACTTCAGCACTGAGACAGCATNTATCATAAACAAGAGCATGTCGACCCTGAAAGTTATATGAAAAAAATAACTTCAGCAATGAGACAGCATAAAGGTAAACCAATGAGAAATGAAAAGTCAAACATACCTCAGCCGGATTGTAATCAGTTATAACAGCTTCATAAAAATTATTGTCATCAGGCCATCGGGTCCTCACTTTCCTCCCAATCATTGGATCAAATGATGCTGCTTGAGCATGCTCACTTGTAAGGGCACCTGAAGAAGCCCGATTAAATTGACCCCTTCCAGTTGGTCCTGACGAAAGGTACTGCATTTTCATTGATGATGCACCAGCTAATATCTGACCCTGTAAGAATAACAGAAGAAAAACTTTCAACAAGATACTTATCAGAAACAAGTATTTTTATTGGCATTACACTTCCCAATTCAAAATTTTGTAACTTACAGGCTTGTGCTTTTTTCCCCTGGCTCCCACAATAGGTCCTCGTTTTGCAGCTGATGAAGATGGCTGATTTGATGCAGCCACTGCTTGTGGGTGAAAAGAAGGGGATGGCCCACCAAACGATGGAGGAGGTAATGCCTGGGATATCTTCTGCTTTTTACGAGATGCTGAAACAGAGGGGCTGGGTGNTGGCTGATTTGATGCAGCCACTGCTTGTGGGTGAAAAGAAGGGGATGGCCCACCAAATGATGGAGGAGGTAATGCCTGGGATATCTTCTGCTTTTTACGAGATGCTGAAACAGAGGGGCTGGGTGCCGGATCATGCACAGCTTGACCAGTACTAAGCATGCCAGGCTGCGTCCGACCTGCCTGTCTCCACTCCCTACTCACATTAGGAAAATACTACCTATTAAAGGATAGAAGATAGAAAGAGACCAGAGCTCCGACACTTATAAAAAACAACGAAATTCATCTTTGACACTCTCAGACCTTATCCTTCGGATAACATCATCTGCATTAACTCTGCCCAGAAGCTCTCTGTGCTCTTCATTTGATAGTCTCAACTCTTTTCTTAGTTCAGTTATTAAACTTTCCTTCTCCTGAAGAAAATACAGTTCATTGAGCTGTCATTTAAACCTGATCCAACAAATTTACAAATATTAGATCCATGCACAGGATATGATAAAAAGTACCCAAGTAATGGCATCAGCTTGAGCTTTAAAGGCTCTTAGAACTGAACTGTATGCTTCCTGCTCAAGGTGGTGAATTTGGGCCTCCATATCTGTTTCACCATACATCCTAGGGTATGGAACAGAACCCATAACAGCAGATCTTCCATTCCCTGCAGCACGACCCCCTCTTGGAATTCTATTTTGATGTGATGGAGGTAGATCGTCATCAGTTCCTGCAACAATTTCAGTAGGGAACATAAGAAAACCCAAATTCAGATAACAATGCAACCATGTCAGAATAAAACGATGATGAAAAACAAAATTGATAACCTGAGAACAGTAAATTACATGTATAACAATCCTAAAATTATAATTAATATTGCAGAATAAAGCAATATATCCTCTTGATTGAGGCCATTTATGTTTATGTCTGTTGTATATTTTAATCAGCTAAAAGATATGATTAAATAAGTCCTTAATCGAAGGAATAATGAAATTGTTACTTAAAGCATACACTAACAAAATCACAGCTCTTCTGACCAGACAGTGACTAGGTTTATATATTTCAATCATTCTAAAATATCCATAAACCATGAACTTACAGAATAGAACTTTGATTGAGAACTTTTAGCTAAGAATGAATATTTCACAGGTAGAATTGCGACCAAATCCCCGAGGGATATATTGTTTAACAGTAATCGTGTCATTTGTGTCTAATAGTTTTTATTACTTTATGCCAAGAATGCAATAGGAAAAAACTCAGGTAGCCAAATATGTAACGATAATGCCTTACCATATAAAATATTACATAGTCCACCTCAAAAGCATACATATTTTTGTGAACTACCAACTTCACTTGTATCAAGATAGAATTAATAAAATCTTGATGTTATTAGGTTTTCACTCTTTGATAAACATTGGACAAGAATCAGTACTCTGAGCTCTATCAAGGAAGATAGACTGTATAGGATCAGTGTCTTTCACTTGGACTAAATTCATCCAATGAAAGTCATATCTAAACTGAAAAACGCTAGTCAAGTGTTGTTGTTTGTTGGTTTGGAGTTTTCTTGGCATCAGAATCACGGGAAACCCAACAGATATGTTCACATTTGTTTACGTGAGACTGTAATAAATCACCATACACATACTCATACATACTTCTTTGGGCATGTGATAGCATTCAAACTCTAACCCCAAACTGTGAGGTGCCTCCGCAATAACAGCTATATAATTTAACACAGGTTGATTAACTTATTTAGTACAACGAGTGTCAATGCACAAAAAGACTAATGGAAAAAAAAAAGTGAGAAGAAGTTGGTAACCATCTAAACATTTGGACTCTTTCCAAACCTCATTATAATAAAAAGCTTTTTCTCTTGTTTTAATATGATAATGCAACTAAGCTCAATGTATCGTATAATACCAATCAATACAGAAGTTCAACATTCAAACGATGCCTCGAATTTACAATGTATAAATCACCTAGCTTGAAAAGGATCAACAACTTTCATTACACTTTTAAAATTTGGATACACAGATAAAATGAAATGGAAAATTGCACTACACCTTGGCAAAGATAAATAATAAAAGCATACTCTTGATATAACTTCAAAAACATAACTAATGAAGAAGAGTGATAGACCCCCAGCTAAATGAATGATAGCAGCCATAAGTTTCTTTTAATTGTCCTCTTATTTGTATTAGTCTTGGGAGAAAGTCGGTTTGGTGATATAACAAATACTCTATGAAACAAATAACACCCATTCATTTAATGGTAATGAGGATTTTATTCAGTATTTTCCTGAATATCAGTGTCAAAGCTACCTTAGGACTAAGGGGGGGCATGACCCCGAGTTTTAGAAACTGCATCCTCACCCTTTAAATATTCTGCAATCTTTAATGAACTTCCTCCTTAAAATATTTGTTTTTTANTCACACAAACCCTAAAGACTAAATCATTAAAGATTCATTACAAAACCGTAATTCAAATAATTTGCCAAAAAAAGATCGAATATTTATAGAGTGAAAAACTTACCACTGCTATCAAACGGTTCGTAGTCCATAGCCAGCTTGTACACACACCAGAACTTCGGGAATTGCAAGAAACCAAACCCGAGGCCTCACGGAGAGCTCCGATACTCAAAAAATCGCTCAGACTGCAAATTAACATTCAATACACATACTAGAAAGTGTGCGTGTGCGTTGTTTTGCACGGAATCGAGGATTGAAGTTTGAAAGGACGAATTCAATGGGGATATTGAGGGAGAGAGGAGTTTCTTTCTTCAGTTGGAGGCCTCGAAGGCGGACGTGAAAAAGTTTATNGAAAAAAAAAAGTGAGAAGAAGTTGGTAACCATCTAAACATTTGGACTCTTTCCAAACCTCATTATAATAAAAAGCTTTTTCTCTTGTTTTAATATGATAATGCAACTAAGCTCAATGTATCGTATAATACCAATCAATACAGAAGTTCAACATTCAAACGATGCCTCGAATTTACAATGTATAAATCACCTAGCTTGAAAAGGATCAACAACTTTCATTACACTTTTAAAATTTGGATACACAGATAAAATGAAATGGAAAATTGCACTACACCTTGGCAAAGATAAATAATAAAAGCATACTCTTGATATAACTTCAAAAACATAACTAATGAAGAAGAGTGATAGACCCCCAGCTAAATGAATGATAGCAGCCATAAGTTTCTTTTAATTGTCCTCTTATTTGTATTAGTCTTGGGAGAAAGTCGGTTTGGTGATATAACAAATACTCTATGAAACAAATAACACCCATTCATTTAATGGTAATGAGGATTTTATTCAGTATTTTCCTGAATATCAGTGTCAAAGCTACCTTAGGACTAAGGGGGGGCATGACCCCGAGTTTTAGAAACTGCATCCTCACCCTTTAAATATTCTGCAATCTTTAATGAACTTCCTCCTTAAAATATTTGTTTTTTAACACTGCCCCCTGAATCCTATATAATATTTTGTTCTACTCTTAATTGGTCCAATAGTTTTGAATTTCTGACTTCGCCCCTGCTTTGTACCCTACCCACGTTTCAAAATAAAGACTAAAACAATAGATATAGCACCTTTCGTTGATAATGCATCATACATAAATCTTTTTTCCCCTTGATAAAAAGACTGTCCCTGAAGTCAAAACATATCAAGTTGATAACTATCCAGTTTGATAAACATACTATTACGTTCATAAAAGTAAGGGCATCCACAAACGCTACTTGCAATTGAGATTCAGTAAATCTTGAACACGCCAAAGCATCAAGGCCTAAATGAAATTCAACTGAATCTGCTATGTCACTTAGCACATGTCCAGCAACACCACAAGGGCCTTAATTTTCTACAGATATTTCACTAATACCCCTATCCTTTATGTGTTGATGGTGTATCCGTTTAACCATGACTCAATATCTATGTTCTTTTAAATCTATCATTTTTTTATGAATCTTTACTGAAAGAAAAGCTCATTTAGGAACCAAATAAAACATTATGTACTTTTGATAGGAAAATGTGGATGCTCATAGCTTAATATATTCATATATTTAATCTTCCTAATACTACAGGAGCATTGCATTTTCTAAACAATACTATGAGAAAAAACACTAGCTATGGATTCACTGGATTAATCTAAATATTACGAAAAACATATGAGCACCGGTTTAACAGATGACATAGTTGCTTGCAAGTAAATAAATCATACAAAGTTAGGCCAGAATGAATGCCATCAATTACACATCAATTCAACAATTTCCTTGATTTTCTTGTCAGTCTATCATGGTAGTTCTTTGAACTGAAATTGACGAACTAATTGAACATTGAGCAATGTGTTCTATACGTTCCATCTTTCTTCTCCAATACCACTAGTTTCGCACCAAGTTTAAAGATTGGTTTGCACAAGTAACAAGAAGAAAAAACCCAGAACTACGGGGAGAAAGATAGAACCAAAGCGTCTTCTGGGTTCTTTGAGCTCTTATTTGGAAAATTGGAAGTATATATACGAACTTCACAGAAGAACGTCTATATCTTGAATATTCAATGCAGTGAAGCTGAAGATATAATTAATAGTGGAACAAGAAATTAAAGCTCTAAACCCTAATCAATCCACTCTGATCCATAACTAGACAGAATCACACAAAAAACACAATGCTGACAAGATTTCACACAAACCCTAAAGACTAAATCATTAAAGATTCATTACAAAACCGTAATTCAAATAATTTGCCAAAAAAAGATCGAATATTTATAGAGTGAAAAACTTACCACTGCTATCAAACGGTTCGTAGTCCATAGCCAGCTTGTACACACACCAGAACTTCGGGAATTGCAAGAAACCAAACCCGAGGCCTCACGGAGAGCTCCGATACTCAAAAAATCGCTCAGACTGCAAATTAACATTCAATACACATACTAGAAAGTGTGCGTGTGCGTTGTTTTGCATGGAATCGAGGATTGAAGTTTGAAAGGACGAATTCAATGGGGATATTGAGGGAGAGAGGAGTTTCTTTCTTCAGTTGGAGGCCTCGAAGGCGGACGTGAAAAAGTTTATATGGCGATTTTGGGTTCGGATTAATAGTTGGGTTTGAGTTCCGCCTCCTTCTTGTCATTTGTTGTTATTGGAGTGTTGACTCGCTCAATTGGATATTCGGAGATTACGAAGTGGCACGTGCTTTATAACGAACACGTGACGTGAGACACACACCACTAGGCTACACAAAAAAGGTTTCTAAATAGTGTTTTTTTCCCGACCAAAAAAATATATAGTTGTTTTTTTGCTTGATTTAATTATTTTTTTTGAGGTTGATCTTGAGATTAAAGTGGTGTTTGATAAAATTAAATATTAAATATTAAAAAATAAATATTAAATTTTAAGTGTTGAATACTGAATTTTTTAATTAGCAGACTATTCAATATTTCACTAAAATTTAAATATTAAATTGAATCAAATTGTTTGACAAATATAAATAGTTGAAGTTTAAAAATTATTTTTTTTTTATTTTGTCTTTATTTTTAACCATTTCACCACAACAACTTTATTCTTACCACCACCATCACAAAATGGTGATGGTGGTGGTGGCAATGGCACAATATTAATAGTGATGGTGGTAATTTCCGACACAATAATAGTGGTGGGGATCCTAGCACAATGGTGATTGTGATGTCGGCGACATAATGGTAGTAGTAGTGATAGTTGCGACACAATGGTAATTATGGTGACGACGACATAATGATAATGGTAGTGGCAATGGTGGTGATTCCAACACAGTGATGGTGGCGACGACAACACCTTAATAGTGGTGATGGCAGTGGCACAATGGTGGTGGTGGTGGATAGTGGTTATTGAAAAGATAAAGAGTGTAAAATATATTGAGAATATAGTTATTCATTATAAAAAATTTATAAAATCCTTATTAATTAACATTTTTAGCATTAATGTTCTATTTGGTATAAATAATAGAAAGTAAGAGGAATAGAAAGTATGAGAGATATATTTTTTATTCTTCAAAGAAAAAAAGTATGAATGATACACTTTTCTTCCTTTATATTTAGTAAGATTGATGAAAAATAAAAATGATTATTTTTTTTTGTGTTAGCTAAGATTAGGGGTGACAATTGAGTCGTGTCGTGTCAGGTTCATGTCGAGTCATTGCGAGTTTGTGTTAAACATTAGTCAAACTTAACTCAACTCATTTAACTAATTGTGGTGTCGAGTTGATCTGTTTATTTTCATGTCATATTCATATTCGTATTCGTGTTGACCCGCATTGACTTTGAATAAAAAAAATTTAACGCTAAAATTCTATTTGCACTTCACTGGATCCATGTTAAATATGTTAGTTTCATGTTACTGTACAAACGAAAAAATAGAGAAAGTGTTTATTTTTAAATAAACGAGTTAAAGGTATCAATTTTGAGTATGAGGAATCGAACTATATATGAGCTATTTATATTTCTTATTTGCATGTCAAGTCATTTTCAAATTCGTATCGAGTTCGAGTTATGTTATCGTGTTGAGTCAAAAATTTTCACTCCGAACTAAGATGGAAAAAATATATTTTTTAATTTTTAATTTTTATTTTCTATAATTTATTTTTTTAAAAAAATTATATATATATACACACACACATATATACATACATATATATATATTTATATACATATTTTATCATTTTATTTTTATATGATATTAATGTATATATAATATATATATATACAAATAAGATACATCTCAACACAAATAATTAATTTTTCATTTATTTTTCTTCTGANTATATACAAATAAGATACATCTCAACACAAATAATTAATTTTTCATTCATTTTTCTTCTGATTTTGGAGGAAATGATTTTTGGTGAATTAGAAGAAAAGTTAATCTATCAACTTTTACATCTTTTCTGTATTCCTTTCTTACCAACGCATGATGTTTTATTTATCCCTCTAACTTTTCATTCTTTCAATTTTTTATCTTTTTATTTTTTTCATCATACCAAATAGAGCATAAACGATAAGTAAGTAGCTTGCTACTTAAAATTTTAACTTATTTTTAAGAATTGTATAAATATTAAGTAGTACAAGTTTTAAGTTACTAAATTTGTTTAATTCATTAAGGACTCGTTTTGTAGACATATTATAAGTGGATTAAGTATTAGTTTGTACTACTAGTAATTGTTTGTACTTAAAAGACACTATATTACTCGTAAAAAATTGTAAATATTTGTTCATAAATAAAGATAATGTATAGTATAATTTTAACAATACAACAATCAAATTAGCATTGTTTAACTTATATGCAAAACATATATAATCAAACATTTATATAACTACTATAACATATTAATTCAAACATCTGAGAAAATTTTTTATTATTATTGATCAAGCATCCACAATTTTAACATTTTTAATAAACCTTATCTAGAATTTTTAAAAAAATATAACTTTTGGTTTTTCTACATGTTTGTACTTAAAGTTCAAAACATATTCTCTGCACCATTTTTTTAGTGAGTTCGTGTAACTTTTGTGAAAAAATCATCCAAAAAATTTTGTTGAGAAATTAAGGTCAATTTTATTTGAGTTTAACTTGAATATTCGTAAAATTCAATCAAATTTAAGTTTAAGCAAGAATTTATATTTTATAATCGATACTCAAATTCAGCTCAATTCGAGTGTTAATCATAATCACGTCAAACCGAAAATTGAATTTAAGTTCGACTCAATTAACATTTCTATCTTAAACCTACAAACTAGTTCTTATCTATTCCTGTTTATAGTGACACTATAATTGTTTTTTAAAATTTAATTATTCTTTATTATTTTTACAATCAAATTCAATTTAACTTCAACATGAATACTCAAAAAATTCAAGCAAAAATAAGTTTAAACAAGAATATATACTTTATACTTGACAATCAAATTCAATTCAATTCAAATTCTAAGCATAATCACTTTGAACTGATAATCGAGTAAAATGAAATGATTCTTGTAATTTTTGGAAAGGAAAAAATTTGTAAGAGGGAATTTCAATCGTTTGATCAATAATCTTAAAATAATTCGAACCGCAAAAAACTCAAGATAAACAATGCTAGCTCCTTTATTATATAGATATATTATAAATTACATATATTTTATTCGACTATTATACTTCGAATATTATAGTATTTTTATTTCAATCCGAAATATGACCTATATTATCGTCACTTGACTCGCTTTTCACACAAAAAAATCTATATTTAAGATCCATTTGTTTAATGAAGTTTCTAAAAATAATCCTTAATTATATAGAATCATAATTAACAACTTAATTAATGTGTTAGTGATTCATTTTTATACTGGTCATCACAACATCTGAGAGGGAGAAGAGTTGACTGAGAGAGACGTGTGAGCTGCATGAGCATCAAATATTATGAGATAGATAGAGAGAGTTATAAGAGAAATAAAAATTTTAGAATTTTGAAAGGAATGAAAGTCTTGTTCAAAATATTAGGGGGACAAATTTTACATTAGGATCATCAAATTAATAATCTCCTCAAATAATCTGAGCCGCGAAAAGCTTATGATAAATAATCTAGCTACTTTATTTTATAGACTAGTAATAACATGTGCCTGAAGGCACTAAATAACTCAAAAAATCTCAAGCACTTGTCATGCAATATAAATATTTCAAACAGTACTTTATTTTTTTATTATTTTTTTAGTTACACAATTCAAAATCAATTTGAAAATACTATTTTCTATAAAAATTTTGATAAAACTTATCTAAAACACACGACTCATAAAAAATATCAACCTGTACAAAATTTATATATTTAATCATTATACTTAAAAAATATCCTCTTTCTTTGGGTAGGAGTTGATATTGACATGTGTGTTAGCGGGTGTACAGTGAGAGAGTTATATGAGAGAGATAGGATAAACTTATGAGAGATGAGAGTAAGATATGCATATAGAGAGAGAAATTAAAATTTTAATGGGTATTAGATTTATTTTGTTATTATTAGATATATATAGCCGTCCAAACCAAACTCTTCAACTCTTATTACTTTATTATTATATGCATTTAGGATAGAGAGTGTGTGTGTTAGTATGAGANAGATTTATTTTGTTATTATTAGATATATATAGTCGTCCAAACCAAACTCTTCAACTCTTATTACTTTATTATTATATGCATTTAGGATAGAGAGTGTGTGTGAGTATGAGGTAGATAGAGAGATAGAGTTATATGAGATATGAGAGTGTGAGTTTAAAATCTGTGAGATATAAGAGAGAGATGTAAAAGGAATGATATACATACATAAATAAAGAGTTGAATTTGAATTTTAGAAAAAAAGAGTGGTTCAAATTGTTTTGAGACAAAATATAAACACATCCAATAGATAACGTAATTCTAACATAAAAGACGATTCAGATCATCTTATAAAATACTAATTCGACGGATCAAATTAGCCGATGAATTTGTTTTCCCTTCCGCGTAACTTTCCATCCCATTGAATGCCACCGATAACNGAGTGGTCCAGATTATTTTGAGACAAAATATAAACACATCCAATAGACAACATAATTCCAATCGATTCAGATCATCTCATAAAATTATAATTCGACGGATCAAATTAGCCAAAAAAATCCCCAAATCCACGCCTCACTCAAAACAGAGGATCTCTCTCACGCCCTTTCTCTTTCCTCCCCCAAGCTCTACCTAAACTCTCGCCCCTCTCACTGTCATCTCTCTAACTCCACTGTCACACACGACTCTATCTTCCCCATCTCTCTTATCCTCCCCCTTCTCTCACCGGCGATGACTCATCTTCTCCCCTTCCCTAAACACTATTGTCGGTGTCCTTTCTCCATGGCAATCGGCAATGCCACCCAACGACAATGCTTTCTCTATTCATGACACACACCCAACAATGTGTTTTGAAACAAAGCCCGATTCACCGACTTCAGGTACTCTATTCTAATTCTGCAATCTATTTGTTATATTTTTCATTTGTCCTTTTTCTCTTTCAAGGGTTATTTTTTCTGTTGATTGATTTGAATTTATGTTTCTCTTTTGATGTGTTTTGTTTGATTTTTGCAATTATTCTTATGGCAGTCATGGGATTCTCTTCCTTTGGCGCAAATTCATCAAGTTTACTACAAATTCATTGCAAAATCGTGAGACCAGAGAGGGGATAGATAGATAGATTGATTCAGTCTGGCAAATTGCAAGTCTTGCAGGCGCTCAATCTTTATTGTCTCTCAAAATATTAATTTGTTTTGGTATTAAACTTTCATGGTTAAAACTAAGAGGAAGCTATTTAATTTTCATTCCAAGATTGCAATAAATGACATACTAATGGTGGGTTTGGTGCTAATGGTGTTTTGTTGCATCATTAGACAAGGCAGTATCACTAAACATGACGCTTATCAACGCCCTTCCACAAGTCGCATCATTCAGTTTGGGATATGAAAAACAATTTAGACCATGCATAATTCAAGGGACCTACATCACCTTAAGCTAAACATCACCAATTTGTGGGTGAAATAGGATACCAGAATTATGATCATCACTTCACTTCATGCCATTTCCAATTTTAGCCAATTTGATCATTATTTTTTTTTTTTCCTTTTCTTTTTATACAACTTAGTCCCCTGTGAATTTGATCATCACTACAAACACACCCAAATCCACCCCCACGCACTTAGATTCTATTTGATTCTTGGGTATTGCTTCTCTTCATGTTTAGGGCCTTTTTTATTTTTATTTTTTTTATTTATAATTACTATGTTATATTTTTTGGTTGGATTGCTAAGGATCTCACGTATTCAATAAAATTCCTCTTCATCTACTTTTTCATTGAATGGGTAAATTCCTTTCTCATTACCAGTAATTGCATCATTTACACAATGTATACTAATTTTCATTAACTTTGAATATTTGATGACGTATTACACAAGAACAAATCAATATGTATAAAAAAATAGTGATATTTAAGTGACAAAATTATTTTATTGTGTTGGCTTTTTGTCTTCAATTGGACAATTGATTTCGTTCTTATGTGGAGATAATCTATNTTTTTTTGGTTGGATTCCTAAGGATCTCACGTATTCAATAAAATTCCTCTTCATCTACTTTTTCATTGAATGGGTAAATTCCTTTCTCATTACCAATAATTGCATCATTTACACAATGTATACTAATTTTCATTAACTTTGAATATTTGATGACGTATTACACAAGAACAAATCAATATGTATAAAAAAATAGTGATATTTAAGTGACAAAATTATTTTATTGTGTTGGCTTTTTGTCTTCAATTGGACAATTGATTTCGTTCTTATGTGGAGATAATCTATGGGGTACTTTTTTCATTTTTGTTAAGTTCTAATAAGCTTTGTCCATGGCTTGGTGTATACTCACTAAAGGATTATGACGTGCTACTTCTAAGTTATGGGTTTTTATTATTTCAACTGGTTGAACATTGAATCTAATGCTTATTTCAGTTTTATTTTTTGGGATAACTGTGCACCACAATGAACACTAGACACATGTCAATTGAATGTGGAGCTAGAGATGGAGTGAAAGTGTGATTGTATTGAGCTGAATTCTTTGGATGAGCTGTTACGAAAATCCTATTTCATTCTTTGGTGAAAGATGCAAATTGCAATGGCCTTCGAAATACCCTGCTCCGTGTCACCAAGACTAGGTGAATTTGAGTTTTCAAGTTATTTTCCTAGGTGAATTTGAATTTGAGTTCTCATTCGAAGGTGTAATGTTTTTATAGTTGGTGATATATTGCAACTAAGTTTAAATCTAGCTTTTATATTTTTACAGTTAGTTATTTCTAGAAGAGTTTACAGNGAAGGTGTAATGTTTTTATAGTTGGTGATATATTGCAACTAAGTTTAAATCTAGCTTTTATATTTTTACAGTTAGTTATTTCTAGAAGAGTTTACAGTTAGCAAAAAAAAAATTGAATTTCACTTAAGTTAAGAAAATATGAAAACACTACAGATTGGGACACAGGTAACTGAGCTTTTTTTATAGCTTTACTTCTTTTAGGTAAAAAGATTCACTGCAGCTGAAAGTAAAGCGTAGGGTAAGTTTTTATTTTACCTTTCTGTTAATGCTTTGTTTTCTTTTGTTCTTAGTAAATTTTTTGTCATAGTTATTAGCATATTGTTATGAATTGTTTAGTGTTTCTAATCATCTGAGCAATGGTTATTAGTGTATCTTTTAGCTTGGATTATATATAACGCTCATGTCATGTTTTTCTTTGGGCTTAGTTGTTGATGTTGGTTCGACTTAAATGTTGGATAAAAAATCATCAGGATAAATTTTGAAAGTTTAATTGCTAATTTTAGCATGGGTGCAAACTTTTTCAACTTAAATGCAATCTTGAATTATCTTTTTGTGGCTTCCATTCTAAGCTTATAACACTTCTCCTTCTGACCTTCTAGCACCAGGATCCATGATTTCTTGGTATGCTATACATGTAGATATTCATGCACTCAAAAATTGTCTAAGGTCGTGAAAAGTGAGCTTTGAACTTTGTGATTTTTTTTGTAGTTGCTGGAGTAAACAGTTGGAAATGGGTCGCTGTGTAGGAAGAAGAGTTTTGAAGCTACAACAAAAAAACCATTGTTGAGTGGGAAAAAGAGTTTAGAGCTGGTGTAATATTTGTAGGTCCAAGGACTATGTGTTTCTTCCTTAGGAGATTGGATTTACAGTGTTAGTCCTTTTTTAGTTTTTTTAGACTTTCAATTGTGAATGACTTTTTTGTATTTCTATATTCGCATAAAATTTAGTTTTTACGGACTAATAAGTAGAGTGATAAATGTCTTTGCTTAGTATAGACATATGGATTGGGTTTGGTATGATCTGAAAAATTAGATTATGGATCATAGATAACAATGAAGATATATTTTCCTAATTTATTATTGAGTTGAATTTGGTTTGATTGGACTGAGATGAAAAATTAGAGAAAAGGAAANTGGATCATAGATAACAATGAAGATATATTTTCCTAATTTATTATTGAGTTGAATTTGGTTTGATTGGACTGAGATGAAAAATTAGAGAAAAGGAAAGGAATGAACCTAATTTATTTACAATTGTGTAATCTGACAAAACGAAGAAAAAAAAATTGTCGATTTGAAATATTTATATTGCACAACTATTCTAAGTTTTTATTTATTTTTTGGTGTTACACCAGTGCCAATTGGAACAGGCAATTGTTAGTCTATATAATAAANGTTTTTTTTTTTTTTTGGTGTTACACCAGTGTCAATTGGAACAGGCAATTGTTAGTCTATATAATAAAGTAGAGCTAAGTTGAATTTTGGAGACAAAAAGAAGTTCAGATTGTTTTGAGACAAAATATAAACACATTCATCGGATAACGTAATTTTAACATAAAAGACGGTTCAGATCATCTCAAAAATTTTAATTTAATGATCTATGGTGAGTATTGAATTTTGTTTTCCCGTCCAACAGNAGAAGTTCAGATTGTTTTGAGACAAAATATAAACACATTCATCGGATAACGTAATTTCAACATAAAAGACGGTTCAGATCATCTCAAAAATTTTGATTTAATGGTCTATGGTGAGTATTGAATTTTGTTTTTCCGTCCAACAATATTTACCGACTCACGTCTCTTTCTCTCAATCTCTCACACCTCATCTCTCCCTATTTCATCCATATAAAACTCTAGACTTCTATTGCTCATGTACCTCTCTCTCTCTCTCTTGCTCCCTCCCTCCCTTCCTCAGTCTCCTCTCTTNCCTCATCTCTCCCTATTTCATCCATATAAAACTCTAGACTTCTATTGCTCATGTACCTCTCTCTCTCTCTTGCTCCCTCCCTCCCTTCCGCAGTCTCCTCTCTCNCAATCTCTCACACCTCATCTCTCCCTATTTCATCCATATAAAACTCTAGACTTCTATTGCTCATGTACCTCTCTCTCTCTCTCTTGCTCCCTCCCTCCCTTCCTCAGTCTCCTCTCTCAGTCATGCCTCTTCTTTTCTTTCTCTCTCTACGAACTGCCCCTCTCATGCTTAATCTTCTCACTTCGCTCCATCCTCATGCCCTAATCCTCTCCGGGGCTTCCATTTTTTTTACTCTATTCTTCTCACTCTATGGAATCATCAAATTAATCCACACCGAGAGACCCACCACAGGCAAAGTCTAGGTACACTCTCTTACTTCCTCTCCCTCACTCTTTCTTCATTTCTCTCCCTCTCTTTATCTTCTAGCTTTCTGCACACAAANCAAATTAATCCACACCGAGAGACCCACCACAGGCAAAGTCTAGGTACACTCTCTTACATCCTCTCCCTCACTCTTTCTTCATTTCTCTCCCTCTCTTTATCTTCTAACTTTCTGCACACACAAACACGTAGCACATACACGACACACACAACACACATGCAGACCACCCCATTGCTACCAACCAAAATCACCAAGCACAACCCCACCATCTTCCTGCACATAAACTATTTGTTGAAATGCCACACAAAGTAGTTTTCCTTACTTTGATTTATTTTGGTGGTTTTGTTAATTTGTATGGACTGGTTGTTGTTTTTGGTAGTTTGATTTTTTCTATTTTTTGATTGTTATTGGGTAACCCTAACGTTACCAGGTCGCGATTGTTATGGTGTCAACACAAATCATTTGATTTTCCATGCATGTGATAGAATCAGAAAGAGATCTCTGAGGAACAGTGCTTCAATAATAAGATATTGAGAAAATTCATTTTTTTTCAGTCACTTTATTTACTCATTCACATTGTACTCCGTGATTAAATTTATTGCTTATCACTTGAGTAATTTCCTTGAGTTTTACTTCAGATTACAGGCCGTCATTAGTCAAAACATGGGAAGAAAGTGAGAAATCAGAAGCTAAGAACATGTAAGCTTCTTGGTGTGTATACTCTGTTTTAAAATTGGTTTGTGGTGACCTTTTGAATTTGGTGATTGTAGGGTTAAGGCTAGTTCTCAATGAGGGACTATTTATTCATTCTTTGGTCCAATTCTGTTTTGATCACCCCGATTTTTTATTTTGTATCGACAAATGAACTTAAAAAGGCTCATGCTAAAAGTGTTATTTTTAATAGTTTATTATAAACTTTGCCTGTATATGTTTTATGTTGTATTTTATTAGGCTTTTAGTTGTAAAGTTGGATATGTAACTTAAGGATCATGAAGGTTTAGGGTGTATAATGCCTTTGTAATAAATAGTAGTTGCTTTGATTATTTCCACCTATTTCCGTTGATTTGGAGTCTCTATGTTGCTATGATATCATCTCTTGGGTTTGGAATGTGATTGTCAGACAAGTCTCTATATATGTTGCTATATTATCATTTAATTATTCTATGCCAAATTGTGTTCTTTTTTATAATTTAATAGTATTGTGTGGTGGTATAAAATCATGGCCTTTGCAATGTTGTGGTAGTTATGGTTATGCTTGGATTTAGGATTTGGGTGGTCGTTTTGTTGTGAAGATCGTGGTTATTATGACTTAAAAGTAAAGTATAAAAATATTATTTATGACGTACGGCTATGCTATCCCTTATTGAGATGGGTTATTACCTAAATTAATTTTTTCTTCAGGTATCATGGAATTTTCTTGGGCAATATGTTTCATATATGTTATGATTTAAACTGTTTGTTATTTTGCCTCAATAAAAAAAAAGGACTAATGTTTATAATTGGGATGTTTAGCCCCTGATAATTATAACTTTTTTTTTNCTTATTGAGATGGGTTATTACCTAAATTAATTTTTTCTTCAGGTATCATGGAATTTTCTTGGGCAATATGTTTCATATATGTTATGATTTAAACTGTTTGTTATTTTGCCTCAATAAAAAAAAAAGGACTAATGTTTATAATTGGTATGTTTAGCCCCTGATAATTATAATTTTTTTTAATATATATTTTTGCGATTTTAGACGTATAAAGGAGGTAAGATTTGAAGTTTCTGCACAAGTATATGCAAGGTATATCCACAATTTCTTGACTTTTGGTGAGGTTGATCAGGGCAGAGAAAAGACAACAAAAATGCTGAAGATTATGGTAGGAGAGAAGGAGACAGTCGGGAATATTCTCACTGCCTATAAGGCAGCACATGATAGGTTGGTTTTTTGTGATTTTTAGTGTGTTGGCACAAGTGTTTTGATGTGAATATTTTTTGGTGGTTATGTAATTGTTAAATATGCTAAAGAATTTTCCTGGTTGCAGGTTTGATTTGGATTTGCATTTACTTGATGAATGTTTAAATTCTTAGTGATATGGTGATCCACATTATTTGATTTGTGAGTCCAAGATTTAGTGGTGGTATGTTCAATATCAATTTGATTTGGTCAANTGATGTGAATTTTTTTTGGTGGTTATGGTAATTGTTAAATATGCTAAAGAATTTTCTTGGTTGCAGGTTTGATTTGGATTTGTTTTTTTTGCTGAATGCGTAAATTCCTGGTGATATGGTGATCCACGTTATTTGATTTGTGAGTCCAAAATTTAGTGGTGGTATGTTCAATATCAATTTGATTTGGTCAGGTTAAGATTTTCTTGATTTGATATTATGTTCATTGATTTGTGGCTTGGGAGCATTCTTAATGTCACATAATGTATATGACTTTGCATAAAGATAGCCTTTAGTAGTATATAGAATAGTTGTATAAATGTTTATTTGATTTGTATAACCATCTTGAACTGATTTGCATTGTGACAAACAAATGTTATTTGGTTACACATGCTTTGTATCCATACTATCAAAAAGATGCACCCAATTAAAATCCATGTTACATCTTGAGACTCTTTACTAACAGGTCTCTTGAAAAATAATGAGAGATGCAATGGTAGAGTGTTAAAGTCTACATGTCAATACATGGGAGATTTATTTATATTTGGATAGAAATGTCATTGGCCGTGAAATTCATAAGTCTATCGATAGGATTGTAGTGTGATTGTGAGTTAGTAATTAGTTTGAGGTATGTTTTTTTTAAATAAAAGTTGGTAACAATTACTAATTCATTTAAGTAAGTGTTAAACCCAAGTTAAAATTGTTNAGAGTGTTAAAGTCTACATGTCAATACATGAGAGATTTATTTATATTTGGATAGAAATGTCATTGGCCGTGAAATTCATAAGTCTATCTATAGGATTGTAGTGTGATTGTGAGTTAGTAATTAGTTTGAGGTATGTTTTTTTTAAATAAAGGTTGGTAACAATTACTAATTCATTTAAGTAAGTGTTAAACCCAAGTTAAAATTGTTGGGTGTTCATGTGTTAAGAGGAAATTCTATCATTTTTTTTAAAAAAAATTGTAGTTACATATTAATCGACAAAGTTTTAGGTTATACAGTGCCTCTAAGCATGGTAAATTGTTTGAATTTTTTTTTTTTTGTTGGGGCATGGACAATTACTACTATATATATATATATATTGTTTATGCTTCATTATACCTTTCCATATATACTTTACATATATACAAGAATAGTTTGAAGCACTATATAGCAGCCCACTTAAAATTCCACACTCCACGTACGTCCGAGTCACAACACATTTACTAGCGTCAAACAAGTGTGCTTTTAGGTTATTTTATTTATTTCATTCTATGACATCTCATGTTTTTTTTTTTTATATTTCAAACACATTAATTTAATGATCTTAAAAATACTAATTAAGTCCTTCAAGATCCACACATACCAATTTGAATTACACACACCAAGTCCCAAACCCATAGTCGATTGAATTCACACATTAACCATAGTCGGTTTAGATTTGTTTTTTTATTTTGAAATTTCCACACCAGAGTCATAACTTTAAAATGCGTTCGAGGCCTTACTTTGTCTGTCACAACTCACAAGACCTGACTATCGGAATCACAGTCGTCACACAAATAATCTTCAAGCTATATCACACAAGTATAGTTGATAAATGCTTAATAACATTTTCAATCAATAGGAATTAATACACTCACTTTGGGTTAAATCCAAACCCGAATTCAGTGTTTTAAAGCCAAGCCGGCCCGGCCCGACCCGACTAGTTGACCCAGTGAACCAGCCCATGAACCGGGCCCGATAGAGTATAAGATTGTTTGAGCACAAAACCCAGTGAAGACCCATTGAACTGGGCGGTTCTTGTCCAAACCCGCTGAACCAGATGAGTTGGAACAAATCAGGCGAGTCAATCAAAAGAGTATAAAAACCAGCCTTTTGCCCCATTTGGGCATTTTTGCCCTAAACCTAATCGACTTTATGCCTTTATCTCTCTCCAGTGTAAAGTCGGATGCTTCAGCCTCTCTCTCTCCCTTTCGCTCTCACCCTCAGTCTCACCCTCACCCTCACCCTCACCCTCACCCTCGAACGAATCATCCTCTTTCCTAGTCGAATGAATCAATCTCTCTCAGTCAAAGTGTCGAACTAATTAGGCCCCTCCCTTGCTCTCTCTTAGTCGGAGTGTCGAAGAAGGCAGGANCCCTCACCCTCACCCTCACCCTCACCCTCACCCTCGAACGAATCAGCCTCTTTTTCAGTTAAACTCGAAATAATCATCCTCTTTCCTAGTCGAATGAATCAATCTCTCTCAGTCAAAGTGTCGAACTAATTAGGCCCCTCCCTTGCTCTCTCTTAGTCGGAGTGTCGAAGAAGGCAGGACATGCGTCAATCTTCCTTAGTTCCTTGGCAATTTGCTTCACCAGCTCTCTATGTTGAACTTTCCTTTGAACTTTTCTTTGATGTATGTTGATTTGTTCTGCATTAGAAATCCCCCCCTTTTTTTACTTGATTTATTTTTGACGCTCAATTTTAGTACATAGATATTGATTGAGATTGCTGCCTATTTTGATTGGGTCGATCTTTGTGGATTTGAATGGAGAAGTTGGAATTGGAAATAAAAATCAGTGTTTTTTTTTTTGTGGAGTGGAATTTTTTTTCAATTATGGAGAAACTAGATTATTGAACCATTGACCCATTGATCCGATCTCTTTGTCAGGTAGATGTTCGGGTCGAGTTCAAAAACTATGCCCAGATTCAATCTCCCTGTGTAATCTTAGGTGAATCNGAACCATTGACTCATTGATCCGATCTCTTTGTCAAGTAGATGTTCGGGTCGAGTTCAAAAACTATGCCCAGATTCAATCTCCCTGTGTAATCTTAGGTGAATCCGACATTGACGTCACCACCTCAACACCTAACATACATTATTACAAGTCACATAAATAATATTCTCAACACACAATTGTTATGTTACACGTGCATAAACAATTAATCGGGCTTAACCCGATACCTTTCCAATACCCCATTCCTTTACAATAATATACTCAAATCCGTAGGTTTATTGAGGTATTTGTAGGTAAATAAAACCAACTAAAATTAATTTGAACCCACTAGAATACATTAGAAAACCTTGAAATTGAGTGGTTAACAAATTAGAGACAATACGGCAAAATGGTGAAAATTTTGTTTTTACCAGTAAAACATCACGTTTTATCGGTAGAATACCTCACAGTATCGTTATACCTGTAGAACATCACTTCCTATTTGTAGAACATCTCACAAAAGGTTGTTCTGCCGGTAGAACATCACTTCCTATAGGTAGAACATCTCACAAATGGTTGTTCTACCAATAGAACATGTAGAACCCTAACAAAACCTTCTTTTCGTTCATACTTCATCCCCAACCTTCTTCTTCCAAAACTCAATAACCCAAACATCAATATCTACCATTTTAACCATCTACCCATATGCAAAACATTAGCTAAACACAATTCAAGATTCATATTCATAAACCTAAAATCCAAGTATCCCCCACAAATTCAGAATTTATCACCCAAAATCCAAACATTTTTCAAATGTTTAAAACAATGAAATACATAGAAGTTTTAAAATAATTCCTTATCGAAAGGAGTCATTCTTCTACAATTCTTCATGAAAAATTGCTTTGATTTACAGGCACAAGTAAAAACAATCCCTTCCCTGCTCCTCCCTCTCTCTATGTTTCTACACGTTAAACACACACACACACACACACACACACACACACACACCGTATCTCTTAAGGAAAGACGATACACACACCCCATCAACCATAAACCCACACACACACCCTCTCCAAGACAAGCGTCCTTATGACACTCTCATATCCACTCAATTACACTTTAACCCCTTATTTTTTCCAATCCTTCTCATACCTACCTCTTAATTTACAATCACTTATTAAATTACACCCAAAACTTTTCTCCATTGTATGATTTATATCCATACTCAATTTTTATCATAAGATTCAACCTCTGAGGTTTATAATTCAAAATACTCCCTAACTCCCCTAGTTCCAATAATTGTATTTTGACCCCCAAATTATTTATCATAAATTACACATCAGCCNTGTCCATACTCAATTTTTATCATAAGATTCAACCTCTGAGGTTTATAATTCAAAATACTCCCTAACTCCCCTGGTTCCAATAATTGTATTTTGACCCCCAAATTATTTATCATAAATTACACATCAGCNGAAAAAATATGATATTTATATATTCTAAAAATTATATTCATATTTTTTACTTGTATTCATCCTATAATTTTTTTATTTCAATTCGGCTCGTATATAAAAGCGAACATAAAAATCTGATCAAATGCAAATATATTTGCAATTTGAATGTGTCTAAACGAGCAAAAACAGAGTCAATCCGATGTGATTTAACATATGTTACAAGATTTGATTTTATGATAACTGGTCTTCAGTATGTTCTTTGAAACTCAAGACATTTATGTGGTGGGACATGTAGATATCGTTCATATATTGTAGTCTTGCAGGAGGGAAATGAAGAAGTGAAAAAAAATCCATTGAGAATAACACAATCATAATTTTCTTTTGCCAACCTTTTTCCTATGTTTGAATGACAAAAATTAAAACATGTTTTGCTGTTAAGGAAACAGTTGGTGAGGAAATGGTTTTAATACACCAAATACAAAAGCCAAACTCTAGTTCCCTTTCTTTGCCTCAACTTTCGCAGTGACTACTTATATCAAAATTCAAATATCTTAGTATAAGGAATTGATAGGACCGAAGCCCTACTCAGATGGTTGAAGCCCTCAATAATAAAGTGACAGGTTGATGGTTCGAGTCCTTCTTCTCCTTTCTCTTCCCTCCCCTCTGTAGTGTAAAAGTATCGTAGTTTTTTTTTTCGTCAGACACTATTGAAGATCGACATGGTTTTGAAAATCAAACGTTACGGTGCGTAATAGCCGTTACGTAACGGTAACGGCAAACTCCGATCCCGTTACACTCCGGTATAACGGGTAGAAAAATTTTCACACCTGCAACGGCCGTTACTGCACCATAACAAGATGTAACGGGTGTTATAGGAGCGTTACAGTCCGTTATGCTGCTGTAACGGCCTATTTTTTTAGCTTCCATTGTTCGGCCGTGGAGTTTTCTAGCCGGAAGAGATGACCGGAGTATAAAGAAGCCGACTGGGTTGAGAAAGGGCAGGCTGTCATGGCTTGTGGGAAAGGCAAAAATCAAGTGAAT